>BQNB010101012.1:0-18785 GCA_026074375.1 Tanacetum coccineum | reverse complement strand
TGCACCATCTCCACATGATGCAATTGTTACATTCATCAAATCACTGGGATACAAAGGCTCTCTAAAGAATCTTCCTGATTTGTATACAGGTCATATGTATCAACCATAGAGAACCTTTGCCTCCATAATCAACTGATGTCTATCTGGGAAAACTTTAGGTATTGGCAGGCTCTGACTCTCCAAAGCTCAAATCTTGTGGGGTATGTTCTATAAGAAGAATGTCGATTTTGCTGAGTTGATATGGGAAGACCTCCAGTACCAAATTGACAACAGATAAACTAGTGTCAGAAGATGTGAAAGCATACCATATCCAAGATTTACTAAGGTTATCATCCATCACTTCCTCTCTAAACACAAATCCATCTCCAGGAGAAACAGATTATTCATGAATTTAATCAAACATGATGCTGTACTGGGAAGATTGAAGTTTGTTGGAAAGTATAAAGAAAATAAAGTATATGGAATGTCAATTCCGGATGTGATGGTGAATCAAGAGATCAAAGACTCTAAGGCTTATCAAACATATCTTGCATTTTCAATTGGAGCAGTGATTTCTAAGAAAGCAAGAAAGGGAACAAAGGCAAATGCTACTCCAAAGAAGATAAGTTCTATCACTGCTGATGAAGACATAATTCCTGATCTAGAGGAAGCTAGAAGAAGACCAACTGGTGTTGTGACACTCCCGATGTTCTAAAGAAGAACATACCAGATCAGTCTCTAAAGCTTAAAGGTATGGAAATGTTATCTAATGCTGCATTGCTAGAAGCTGACACAAGGAAAGCAATCAAAGCCAGCAAACGTTACTACAAATTCTAGCAACAAACCAGTGGCTCAAGTGAAGGAGCTAGTATTGCACCAACGGTTCCTGATGTGTCCAAAGCCAAATATGCAGTTCAAGACATAGATGTGGATCATTGGGGTTGATGTGTCATTGTGCATAGGTGTTATTTATTATCAAGTTTTACATTTATACTTTACCTAAAAACAACACTAACGGGCAGTGTACCCGATCAGTTGTAGCTTCGTTGGTAAGTAGGGTGTCAATCATTAAGAGTGAGAGTGTTAATTCCTAAGTCTACCAATATTTTAGTTATTTATGTTAGTTCTAATCTAAGTTAATTCTAAGTTAAACCTATACTAAACCTAATTCTAATGGGTAGAGGGGGTTTTCAGTCTGATAGACTAGCATGGGTTTTGGTGGTAACTTAAACCTACTTTAGACACGATAATACACACAAGTCAATTTTAAGAAAACTGTATTAACCATGATTAATTTAGTTAAAACGCAGGTTTGTTTATTAGTGCAATGATTGACTTATCTCGAGGGGCATATCATTCTTAGATTTAGGCGGTACTTCTTCCTAAAACCTAGGCACGCTAATTCTGTCATAATTAAATGCATCTGCATAAAGCAAGCTTTTGTTGATTATAATTTACCTTAGAAGATTAATAATGGTGATCTTATTAAACCCTAGCTCAACGAGACTTTACTAATGTACTGCTTAACAGCTCTTTATATAATAGTAGTCCACTATCCAAGTCCTTACCAAGGGAATCAGAATGCCATTTGTTAATCCCATGTCACCTACTAGTCCAACTTGCTCACTAAACCAATGGCAAGGATAGGTCATTATTTGTGATCCTAGGATTCTACATATATAAATTGCGAATATGGAAAGCTATCCTGACATCTAGCTAGCATGATATTTTGCATTCCTAGATCCAGTTGAATGATAGGTCGCATACTTAAGTACGTAAACGAGTATAAATTGATAAATATAATCAACAATCAACAATAAATTAAGCAATCGAGATAAACAAACTAAACATTAAATGTTCATAAACATAGCTAATACCTAAAGGTATTAGCCAATAACCATTGTAATGAATACACGAAAAATAATCGAATCAACCAAGGTAAACTAACCAAGTTAAATGAATGATACCAAAAATCGAACGATTATTAGAGTATATATGATTACAAGGTGTTTCCTATGGAATTAAGCGCGTTACTTTACTTTCTTTGCTCTTCTTGCCTTATGAAAATCGACTTTTGTGGTTAGGGTATCAAAAATATGTTCAAGTACACCCTAAACTCGTGTTTAAGGATTTATATTTATAGTCTTTGGAAATTCGTCGATACGCCGTATTGGTTGAGCTAAATACGGCGTATTAAGGGTTTCTTAGAGTAGGGACCACATTCAATATCTTCTAGAATCTTCAAATAATCTTCAATACGGTGTATAATTTTTTCTGGATACGGCGCATTACTCTTTAATTCTTCGTGGTTTCTTGTGAAGTCCAGGCATAGATACGCTGTATCTTCCTTAATGGATACGGCGTATAGGTTGTCATAACAATATCTTGAGATTTCTTCGTTTAAGCTCCAAAATGTGTGCCTTTTAGCATAACTTCACCAATTACTCCATAATTACTACAAATAACAACTTTACGCAATTAAGTACCAATTCATGCAATAATTTATACAAAATGGGTAAGAAATATGGGATAAATGATGCTATAAAAGTGACGTTATTTGATGTCATTAGGGGTTTAGATGAAGAAGAAATTATTCTCACTAGTGATGATGAAAGAACCAAATCTAAAAGAGAAGTAGCAGGAAGTGAAGAGTTTGATGAAGAAAAGGCCAATGAAGAATATGTGCACATTGATGATGAGCACTATGATGATGAGATGCATGAAGATGAAGAATTGCATACTGAGGATGAAGCACGAGATGATGAATATGTGCATAATGAGGATGAGAAGCATGATGCTAATGAAAGAATAGATGATGAAAAGATAAATTAAGAAATGGATGATGAAGAAAATATTTCAACAGAAAAGACAGAAGAAGGGAAAGTTGATAGTGAGCAAGCTGGAAATAACAAAGCTGAAGATATTTAAGTAGGAATTCTTGTATCTGAAACTTAGAAGAAGAAGCCTGAAGTTTCACCATCAATCTCCAGTCGTTCTCTATCATTAAACTATGGTAATCAATTTCCTAATCTCTCCTCTAATGCATGTCTTGTTGGTACTGTTAAAGAACCCGCAGAAACAAAGATTAATTCTTTGCTAAATGTCCAAATCTAGCAAGAAATCCCTTCTGTTTTATCAGCTCCGTTACATGATGTTCTAGTTTCAATGATTCCTCCACAAACAACTACAACACCACTAACAACACCACTACCAACACCACCAATCACAAGTGAAGCTCTAACAATTACTACAACCGTTCATGATCCTCTACCAGCTGTCATCCAAAGACTTTCTAACCTTGAGAAGAAATTTGAATCTTGGACCAAATTTGATCATTCTGAAGCTATTGAAGCATCACTGCAAGCTAATCTCATCAACGAGGTCAAGAACCAACTGCTTAAGTTTCTACCTAAGACATTATCTGACTTTTTCAATCGCAGACTTGAAAGCACGATTCGTAATGTGCTCCAAAAGACTCCAGCCTTACTTGCTCAATCCTTTTCTACTCCTGGTCAATCTTCTTCCAAAGCAGGTGAGTCTCTTTCTAAATATGAGTTGAAGAATACACTCTTTGACAAGATGGAAAAAAGACGCTCATACATGACTCATGATAAGCATCAACAGTTATATAATGCTTAATTTAATTTAATATGCCTTGATGGCGCTATAGCCAGTGGTGCAGTCAATCCTAATTAAGCTCAAAGATAAACACAAAAACTAAACACACCACTCCATGGCTCTTAATACCAATTGAAGAAACATGTAATCTTATGATCTAAACCAAGAATAAGAGAGAGATGTGGGTTGTGATGTTTAGATAGAGAAAGTGATGGAATGGATGATGTTATTACTATGTGGAAAATATGGAAGAAATGAAACAACCAACCCCTCTCCAAGGCTAGGAGAGGGCTTATATAGTTACATGGTGGCCGGTCCATGGGCTATGATGGGCTTTCCATGGGCCTTGGGCCGGATTAGCTTCTATACTTAACATGACACAATCTACGAGCTAAGACCTATTACAACTTGGAAGTGACCGACACTTTTTGTGTTTCCAACAAGTTGGACTAAAATAGAATTGGCTGAATGATCTGGCCAATGCAGAAAAGCCTCCACTTACCTTTGATGACCTAATGATTACTCCCATTGACTTTACATCCTTTGCAATGAACCGTCTCAAGCTGACAAAGCTCACCAAAGCTGATCTAGTATGACCGGTTTATAATCTTCTCAAAGGAACATGCAAAAGATGTGGTAAACTGGAATACAATATTGAAGAATGCTATCATGATCTAACTGATCAACTTGATTGGAACAATCCTAAAGGAAATTGATTTCCATATGACTTGAGCAAGCCTCTACCTTTACATGGATCTCCAGGTCATCTTACTATTCTTGCTGATTTCTTTTTCAATAACGATCTTGAATATCTAAGAGCAGGAATCACAGAAAGAAAATATACTACATCACTCACCAAACCAAAGGCTTCAAGGTATGACTTGAAAGGCATTGAAGACATGATTCCCAAGTTATGAAGTCCAGTCAAAGTGGCCTACGACAAGGATGTTGCATTAAGGATTTCTCATTGAGGACCCAAACATAAGCTATTTTATAAATATCTAATCAACAAGGTATCTCTTTATGATGTCTACTCCACTATGAAGATTCTGAGTGTAGTAAGTCTTCAGTTGACAAGCAGTTTGGATATGGCCACTTGAAAGAGATCATGGTAAGAAGAGATGATCAGAAACTATACAAGTTCATGGAAGGTGACTTTCCAAACCTACATCTGAACGACATCGAATACATGTTGCTTCTTCATGTTCAGAACAAGATATTCAACCTTGAAAAGGACATCATTGTTGATTTGGCGGCTACTCTACGCATGTATACTCGAAGAATTGTCATTCAGAAAAGTGTTGAAGATGTTCAACTCGGTGTAGAAAGTTACCAAAAGAAGCTCAACATCACCAAGCCACAACAAGACTGTGCAAATATCTCCTTCAAAGAACCGTACACCATACAATTTGAACCACAAGGAGTTATTTACGAGGACAAACAGAAACAAAAGAGACTGATGCGTACTGATGAGCTTTACAAGTTCAGTGACAGTATGCTCAAATTTGTTCATGATACGCTCCATGAAAGGTTACTAAACTTCAGATTGGGGTATAACAAAGGCATGGAAAGGAGAAAATGGACTGAAAAGGATCAGAGGCGGTCTCGCATTATGATGATAAAGATTGATGAGTAGTTGTTGGAATGAAGGATCATGCGGTACTTAGAAAGATTGGTTGGTGGAAGGGAACTTGAGACGGACTACAGGCTAATTCTGCGGACAGTATGACTTTGTTATACTCGGTCTTATCTCATACCAGGTCCTGTATCATAGTCTATCTTGTGAATATGTAGATATATGTAGTGTAAGTAACTTAGTATATTTGTGTTGAGTGCAATTTTTCATGAATTTTTCATTAAATTCAAAATCTTTCAAAATATATACTCAACACTATATCCTACCCTCATAAATTGAGGGGGAGCATTAAAATGTTCCTAATAAGCATGCTAATCAGTAACATTTGTTTTCTGCCCAGAAGCTTAATTTTAAATCAATTGATATCTAAAATATCAAACGATTTGACATTTTTGATAAGGGGAGAAAATGTGATTATAATATAAGACTTATAATGTGATCTTAGTGACTCAAGTGCAGCTTCTCCCTCTTATGTGCAAAACACTTTCGAATATCGATGCACATATGCGGGGGGAGCAGTTTTTGAAAAGATGAAACCATTAAAGTACAAATGTTTTAATTTATATTACAAGTACCTTGATTGATTTTCAAATAGTTTTAATGGCTACAATGAAAATACCCAAAGACCGACCAAGTGTTTAATTTTATAGAGTTATAAGGCGGTTAAGGATAGGTATTCGTTCCATGATCCAGCCAGAACTAGAGGGATCTACCCAGGGACATTCCAATAGTTAGATTAGAAGTCCTTAGGTACGATATAAAAAGGAGTAAAGTGAGAAAGGGGAAATGTTATCCATGGCATGAGCTATCACTGGAACAAACTAATGATATCAAATAACGTTTATTTTATAGCATCATTTATCCCATGTAATTAACCCATTTTGTATAATTATTACAAAGAATTGCTACTTAATCGTTTGTATTTGAGAATTGCAGTAATTACGGAGTACTTGGTGAATATTAGCAAAAGGCACGCATTCTGAAGCTTAAACGAATATATTTTGAAGATTACTATTCTGATAACCAATACACCGTATCCATCAAGGAAGATACGACGTATCTGTGCCTGCACTCACCAATAACCACGAAGGACACAAGACTAATACGTTGTATCCAGGAAAGGTAATACGTCGTATTCAAGCTATATAGGAATAAAATATTCTGGAAGATATCAAACGTGGTCCCTACTCTAAGAAACTCCAATACGCCATATCTAACACCTTGGATATGCCGTACCGACACCAACTCCAGACCCTATAAATACAAAATTCAAAAATGAGTTTTAGGTGTGCTAAATAATATTATCGATACCTAAACCACAAAAGTCAATTTTCAGAGGGGAAAAAGAGCAGAAGAGGTCTCGCAACGCATTCTAATCCATAGGAGACAACGTGTAATTTCTTATACTTTTGTAATCGTTTAGTTTTTTGTATCATTCGTTAACTCGGTTAGTTTACCTTGGCTAAGCCATTACTCTTGTATTAATTATGATTTTAAAGGCTAATACCTTTAGGTATTAGCCATTATTATGAAGATCTGAATGTTTGGTTTTGTTTATATCTCGATTTCTTAATTTATCGTTGATTTATTGATTATGTTTATCACATGATACTTGTTTACGTGCTTAATTATGCGACCTATCATTCAACTGGGTCTAGTCCTACATATTTAATGCGCTGCAACTTCGGTGTTGTTTGGGCATAGGCTAAGAGTCCGGGATAGCTCTCCATATATTAATGCGTATAGGTGGAACAAATAGGATCACTAATAACGTCCTGCTTACCTCGATTGAACTGGTTGTACCGTAGAAGGTAGTGGCTTAGTACTAACTAATAACGTTCTGATCATTGGCATAGTTTGGATTGTGGACTACCACCTAACACAAGTTACCGTTAAGTAGTAAGTGGGTAAAGTCTCTATGAGCTAGGGTTCGTTCGACATATACGTTGTCATCCTCTAGATGAATTACAATCAATATATAAGGATGCTTTATGCGGATGCTTTAATTGTGACATAATTTATGTGTCTAGGTCTTAGGATGAAGTCCCGCCTAAGTCTAAGAATGATACGCTACCTCAAGATAAGTAATCATTGCACTGAATAAACAAACCAACTTCTAATCGGATTAATGATGGCTAATACAGTTTTCTATCATAAGGCTTGACCGCTCTTTTATCTTTTGTTAATTTGCTTGCGCGGGTTAAAGTGTCTTGAATCGATTGTAGTCACCACCAAACCCGTGCCAGTCTCTCAGGCTGAAACCCCCTTTTACCTGTTAGAATTAGGATTATAACTAACATAGGATTAGCATAGGTTTGACTTAGATTAGAATTAACTTAGATTAGATAACCAAAATATTAATAAATTGAGAGATTTAACCTCGCTTCAAGTGTTCGACACCCTACTTACCATGAATCTACCACTAACCGGGTGCACTTTCCATTAAAGTGTTGTTTTTGGTTAAGTCGGCAAAATATTAATTTAAAACTTGAATCATAAAAATATACACCACACAACGACACCTTAAGTTTTTGGCGCCGCTGCCGGGGAGTGAAAATTAATCTTGATTTTTATTTTATATTTTGGTTTTTAACATTAGATCTAACCCTTAGGAGTAGTGTAATTTAGATTAGTGTATATTCTTATATATTATGTATATTTTTGTATATTTGTTAGTTTAATTGTTTGCTTGTATATTTGTGTGTTTAATTTAATTGTTTTCCTAATACACTGTTCTGGTCGATAACTCAATACGGCTTATCCACTTCCATTGGAAACGGCATATCTAACTTTCTGTCTAATACAGCGTATTCATTCAACTGATTAATATGGCGTATTCACTTCTATTGAATACGGCATATCAATCATCTGAAACAGAATCAGAATCTTAGTTTTCATATTTGATTTTTGTGCTAATTTTTTTTATCTTTCTTTAGAGCAAATCATGCTGATATTTTTGCCCTTGTTACAGGAAGTACTTATCAGAGCTAGTTGACTGAAGAAGATACCATTAGAAGTCATGTCAGAACTAATTTTAGAGGAATACATAGTGAATGATCAAAATGAATCGAATCTTTCTATCACCAGTAACAATATAAACATTGAATTCAGCGATGAATTTTTGGTGGAATTACGAAAGAGTGTATACCACGGACGGATTGATGAAGACGTGATGGACCACATTGCTAAGGTACTTGAAATGATTGATTTAATCTACATTCCTGGTGTGGATTCCCATCAACTACGAATGAAAATCTTTCCTCTCTCGCTGGCTGATGACGCAAAACAATGGTGGATAAACAAGGAGGAAGGAAAAATCATCGTTTGGGAAGAACTTGTTGAGAAATTTTTCTATAAATTTTATCCTGAATCATACGATGGAGAAAAAGAAATGTTGGGCGAAGGAGACAACTGGGGAATTGATCCACTTGAGTTCTTATCATGAGTAAATTCATCATTTGATAAACATATGAAAATGGATGGAAGAACTAAAAAGTATTATTCCATGCTTGGATGAATGGGAGTTGGAATAAAAGATGAATGGATGACAGCATCTTGAGTAATAACAATACTACTACTGACTCGTTCTTCAAACCTTATCTAATAACACGTAGAAAGTGCGACACCAAAAAGGAAGATGAACAAAGTCAGACGAAGCGCAAATATAGCAATACATCCAAATCTATTGATGAGCAACCTAACAAAAGAATGTGCAAAGCAGAAAAGTTTGAAGCTATTCAGTACTCGCTTAGACCCAACGAAGAATATATTGCTATAAGAAGATGTGAATATGATATTTGGGAGAGAAACGAAGATAATATGTCCAAAATCTACCAAGATATTTTTTCAGAAAAAGGACAACGGATAGAAGGTGACGCGCACCAAATGACTGTAAAGAGAAGCTGAAGAAAAGTCTAACTTAAAGACTTCACTGTAAACAAAAGTGCTTCTCGAGACACAACCCGAAATGTTATTTAAATTTTATAGAGTTTGCCTTCCCAGACATCAATACGGCGTATCCGCTCCATACCATACGGCGTATTGATTGTCTGGACGTTATCAGTCTTTACTTTTTATACACTTTAAAAACATTATTGTCAGTTCTGGCAATACGGCGTATTCACCAGACTGACTCGTATTTAGTTTAGTTTAAATTAATCATTGGTACCAAGATAGGAATGCATCGTTTTTCTTATTTTTTACACAAGACCTCGTGAAAGAAATATCAGCGAATATTGGTGGAGAATTTACAAATCTGGAGATCTTGAAGTGTTGGAGTCTTGAAACCTCAAGACGGTTGTTCAACACAAATTCTTGCTCAATAAATCTACATGGAGAATCTACCGAGAAAAATTTCAGGGGAGTTTCTCATTCTAATTCTTTTTAATTCTCGTATTTAATGTTTATCTATAAAACGAGGATGTTGTATAATTCAAGTGGGGGGATGGAATTAGAATGTTTATTGGTCCTATTTTTCACACTAAAATGCTTAAATTATGCTCAAATTTAAATTTTTTTCAAGCAATTATGCTCAAATTTAATTTTTTTTTCAAGCATACTTTTGTGAAATTACTTGATACATAACTCGTACACAATAACCCTTATTAGATATTGTGAGAATTTAACCTATCTATTTCCAAATGTTTACCCAAATTCTACAAAATATGAGTGTACCGGTGATGTAGTAGACATTAGAACTTGGCTTGGTATATCACTCGAGACCGCAATGATGAGTACTATGGATTTAGATGGAGTAACCTATTTAAATTGGTAAATTTTAGGATTACACCCAAATCGCCTTTACATGTTGGTTATTAACTAGCTACACTGGTTAGTTAACCATGTATAAACCCTTTGTTTACTCTCACTTTAAGAGTAAGATACCCCTAGAACAACCCGTAGAGCCAATCCTTTAGGAAATACACCAATTGTTTATTTCGTTACACCTTTACACCTTAGCCTACCCTGTTAGATTAAGTTTATTTTACAGTTGCTAGTTGCTTAAAGTGTAAAGTTTGTATTTCCCGAGTCTTGTGTCAAAATTATTGGTACGTCCGAATAATGAAGAATTACCAAAGGAATTATCCGGAATTATTATGATCGTGAAGATGGTGAAATTACACCGAGTTTCGTAGTTTAGTGTTAGCAAAAAAAAAATCAAAAAAATTAGAAAAATGGCAACAAAAAAGAAAAGGAAAGTTTGAAGATACTCGTTTCGCAACTACCAAAGGAATTACATGAATGATCGATTATTCGTTGATACAAAATCAACGATGTAAAATATTGTATAAAGTGGCAGATATTGCCACTTACCTTGTAAAGTATGTAAAGTCGATAGGTCAAAGTCAAAATTCGATATGGTCAAAACTAAAAAAGTCAAAAATCATTTTCGAAAGTGTCAAATTTGATGGAAAATGAGAAAAATTTTAGGGGGGCTTACTAGAGTTGGTGTGTGTTGGTGATATATATCTGATGTGTTGTAAAAATCTCAAATGTTTGTAAATAACAAGATCAGTATCTCATGTGACTTGAATTTCAAACGTTTGTGAAAAAGAACTTCAAAATTGAGCAAAAATAAACAAGTTTGATGAATAATATATCTTATGTCAAATATGTCTATTCTCAATTGTTTAAGTGGTCTAAGTCATGTCCAGTTACGACCGTTTTCTGCATTGAACAGAATGAGGAGTGAGTGACTTAGTGACCATTCAGTTGTTGAATTAGATGTGTTTGTTTACATCGTATAAGAGTCATTACAAAAAGTGAAATTGAAGTATTTCCAAATAACTTGAGTCTGGTAATTCTATTCTCAATTGTTTAAGTGGCCTAAGTCATGTCCGGTTTCGACTGTTT
Organism: Tanacetum coccineum; assembly: GCA_026074375.1. Taxonomy (NCBI): domain Eukaryota; kingdom Viridiplantae; phylum Streptophyta; class Magnoliopsida; order Asterales; family Asteraceae; genus Tanacetum; species Tanacetum coccineum. Next base: position 7,699 of record BQNB010101012.1, on the reverse strand, counting down.
TCTACAATGAACAGAATGAGGAGTGAGTGACTTAGTGACCATTCAGTTGATGAATTGAGTTTTAATGACGTGTCATTTTATACACTATTTTGGGGTCATTTAACCCCTTAAATTATGCAAATATGCCCAGATTATGTGCTAATCGTTTGTTTTAAGGTTTTTAGCACTTGGATGGCATTTGGAAGAAATACACGTGACTTGGGCTCATTTAGAGAAGAAATGGACACGATTACGGACTTGCACCAAGATTCACCAAGAAGTATTGTTCTTAAAGCTTAGAGACGGCGTCACAGGCATAAAGCAACGCCGTCATAATCTATTTGGTGACAGTGTCTGGATATTGGCGACGGCGTCACAATGTAGTCGACTTAAAGTGGATCTAGAACCATATACATGGCGACGGCGTCAGAAGCATCAAGCGACACTATCACGTCGATATGCCTATATATACAAAATTGTTTTTAGGGTTTTAGTGTGTAACTTTTGGGATAACTTTGTATAACTTAGGAAGACGAACCCTAGTCCTTGTAGCAGCTTCATAGCTCATTCATAGGCCCTTAAAACCCTATTGTAATACCTTGGATCCATGTTTTAATTCAAGTAAGGTTATTTATCATTAACCATTAAATATGTCTATGTGTTGTGTGATTGATTTATCTTCTTACTTCCTTTATAACATGTGAGGCTAAACCCTCCTTTGTATTTGCTTATGATTGCATGAAAGTCAGATTGTAGATCCTTTTACTGTTGCTTCTTGTTGATAAATGTGCGCGTTAGGCCTTAGAAAACCAGCTTTTGTCTGTATCGCTGTTGACACATCTAGGGAAACGCGAGTGCGTAGAAAGGATACCATAGGGTAACAGTCTTCATACTACCTTACCCCTTATGTGGTTGATCCCTCTTAAGGTATTTCACACACATTTAATATACTCTTAGGGGGCTTGTAATAGTCTTCATACTACCTTAGTTGTGCTTTGCCTTAACAGAATATTAAATAGACGACAAATACGTGTAATTCATTCATAACTTAGGAAATACTTACACATTACATCACATGTGTGACAAGGCAACAGGATTAGGAGAAACAATCTGATAAGTAATTCATGATTAAGTAAATACATTTAATTATCATAAAGTTATCACTTGTAGATTAGTTTATCAATTAGTTTAGTTAATAGTTTATCAAACCAACCGCTAAAACCATAGATTTATTTGCTTTCCTATAAATATAAAAATACAAAAATAATCTTCTCTCAACCCCTAGAATTCTATTAGACCGTGATCAAGCCTTCCCAACCTATTCCCCTAGAGAACGATAACAACCCCCAAGTCTTGCCTATACTACTACTACAACGGTTAGGTACTCTGCCTAGGAAGTTGTAAAACTTCTTGTTGAAGTCCTACGACGACCGCATCAAGTTTTTGGCGCCGCTACGTGGGGAATAGTTAGGTTTTGATCATTGTTTAACTTACTTATACTCGCTTAAATCCTTTCAAGTGAGACTTTAATTCCGTATATTAGTTTTTTGTAGTCTATCTTTTCTTTGTGCCCTTTGTTTTGTAAATCACTCTTTCGTTCACCATTACGATGTATGAAAGACTACCCACCACATCCTCTCAAAACCCACCTCGAAACACAACCTTCCCATTCCAAAATAACACCTTGATGTTCCAACAACATCAAGGTGAATCTCTTTATGATGCATGGACTCGTTTCAAAAACCTAATCCAAAGAGTCCCTCATCATGGCCTCAATTTATGGTCCCTTACTCAATTCTTCTATTATCATGTCAACAACAATACCCGAATGGACCTTGACTTTGTTGTAGATGGAAACCTTAGGGAATTGAGTGGTGAAGAAGCATGGGAAGCCATAGATTGTTTTGCCCAAGGACAAAAAGAGTAGGACAAACCTTCCATAGCCATTACCAAGGAAGAATTAACAATTTTAAGGGCTCAAATAGATGAATTGGTGACAATAAGAAGGTTTGGGTTGAGATACCTAGGTGTATAGCATGGGATAAGGTAGATAATCCATGCCCACAAAGTAACCCGCAAGTCCTCCCATCATTTGAGGTGTACACACCGCCCGTGACTTACCCGAAAGAAGTAGAAGAGACTTTAAGAACCCTAATAGAGGTAGAACCTTTGGAAAAAACACAACTAGAAAATTTAGGCTTGAATACTTATAATCATGACATTCCTCTTTGTTCTAGGGAAGTTATATGTTTTGATGAAACGAAGCCTCAACCACCACCCTTACCAAATTTTCCACCTTTAGTTATAAGTCTAGGAGACAAAAGAGGCCTCGAACCACCCATCAAACCACATAGTCCGGATAGTTTTAGGATGAAGAAAGTAGATCAATTGACCAATCATACACCGCCTTCACCTCACATGGAATCATTCCACCCTAAGGATACGTATTTCTATTATCACCCATGCATTGGCGACCCCAAGAAACATTATGGATTTAAACCGGGTTTATTAGGACAAAGTGGATCCCTAGGTGTTGATTTTTTGAAACTGGAGATGATAGAAGATGATTTGGAATTAGAATCTAAGAAAGTTTCTTTTCTAGGAAGTGAACTTAACTCACCCGTTAGGCCAAAAGAAGTAGAGAATGTTAGGATTAATGAAACACACCATTTGGAGCATATAATTCAACAACTAATTTTTCAGCATGTGACCCCTTCTCATAACAATGGTGTGTATCGTTACTATCACCTGCACTTGAACTCAAGTGTAGAGGAACCCTCCCCTTTATCTGTTAAATAAGGTTAGAGTTAGGCTCGTAACTCGAACAAAAACAAACGCTTCTTGGGAGGCAACCCAAGCACGTCTCATTCACCTAATATTTAATTTTTCCGCATATTAGCAGTGTCTTGTGTTTTAATTCTATTCATTTATTCTTTAATGTTTGAATCATCTTTGTAATCATACTTTGTTTGTTTATAACTTCGTCTTATTTGCAATCAAAGGTATTTTGCAACAAAATAAGTGTAGGGGAAATATCTGGTTTCTAGAACCCAAATTCAAACATTTAAAATAAATTGTGTAGATTAATTCGCGTCAGTTTCGAGTCATATGATTGTAATGACTAACTCCAGGTTTTTATGCAGTGCTTTCTTTAGTTTTGACTTATAAAAATTACGTGTAGGAAATTTCTTATTAAAAAACGAAAAAGAAATTTTCACAAACGCAGGAGACGGTGTCAGGATTTATCCTGACGGTGTCGCGTCTCCAACTATGTAAAAATTTGAATTTTTCTAGTATTTCTGAAAAATAAATGTGCAATATTTAAAATTTGTAATTCTTTTGTAAACCTGCAGAAAAACCTATGTTTATATCATTACTCTCATCCTATCTTTACATCTTTCGTAGAGTCAAAACCCTAAACTCTTGTTGTATATGTATCTATCTCGCCGATTTTATGCTTGGTGTAGTTTACTTTGTCTTTGATTACAGGTTATATTTGATGAGAAGAAGCTTGGAAGTTCTTAGGAAGTTTCATTGGATAATTCTTGGAGGATGATTTAACCAGTTATCGCATGTTTCTTCTCCATTATTGAGCAAAACCAGGAGAGTACTAGTTTCTTTTACTTGTTTTCTTTTCCCTTTATTCGTTTTTACAGGTACTTCTATAGAACATTGGGGACAATGTTCAACTTAAGTGTAGGGGGAAAATAAGCCTTAGAAACTATTCCTTCATTTGCCATTTGCTTGTTCCTTAAAATGATGGGTAATATATCAAAACATAGCATAAAAAGGTAATTTTGACCCAAATTTAAATTTTTTTATGACACATACCGACGAAAACCGAGTATTAATAGCGTCTCATAGATAGGAATGTATATGACTAGCACAAAAACCCTCAAAATTCCACCCTAAAAATGTGAGGTTCGCCTTTAGATCTTTAGGAATTTGGGTATCCATTATTGATACCCAAGATAGTTTATACCTTTAGCTTGTTCGAGTTAAGGTTCGAATGCAGACATATGTGTCTATTCTGTCGTTACGGATGTGTATGTATGATCTAGGTCGCCTTTTCTGGAACATTGGTATCGGTATTAAATTATATGAGTGTACCGGTAGTATATTAAATTCTAGAACTTGTTTTTGTGATGCATCCCGAGACCGCATAGTAAGTATTAGGATTTGCTAGATAAGAGGCACTAGGATTAACCCATGTTTTAAACATGTAATTGTTATGATGGTCACACCGATCATGTAACTATCCCACACCCTTGCCATGCACTTATTTTTAGTGTAGGATACCCCTAGTACAACCCTTTGAGCCTATCCTTTTTCACGGTTCTCGTAATTTTCTGGTTAAGCCAGACTATTAATGAAGAGCATTGTCACCCTTAAACCAATTGTTACACCCAAATCGCCTTATCCTACCTTGTATGTACTCATCTTTAGTACATTATTATTTTAACCCAAGTTAATTATTCAGTACACGGTTGCTAATTCCTTATCCTTGTAAATACTATTTTGGGATGATTGGGATTCATGGTAGTATTCATCTTATGAAGAATTGGGGAAGAAGTAATTTATTACCCCCAATAGAGCTCAATAAGCTCCATGTTATGTTGATCCACCTCAATTCGGGTGATTATTTAGATTGTAAATATCGAGTATGTAAAATTTCAAGTGTATGGGTGTATCTATAAACCCCTATGATGTATTATATGTTTAAGCAATGGCAGGGCAAAAGTGTACCCAAAAAAAATGTATATAAAAAAAGTGATAAAAAATTTACGGGCTGTCATTTGCTTATGTCTATGTTTATATTAGAGTCAAAAAAGAAAAAAAAGAGATTGATGTAGAGTTGTGTAGAGTTTGTATATCTTTTTCTGAGTTCTTGGCTTAGCAACCAAATCAATGTTTCTAACCCTTCCACTCCAAATTCACCCAAAGCCACCCAAATGTATCCCATCTATTTTTGTTTCCAATATATGTTATCTTACACCTACACCCCACAACCCTTTAAAAGACCTCTTAGATAGTAATGAATAATGCTTGCACCTAACGGTGAAGGTTTGATCCTTTACCAAGCCTATGGTAATTTATATGCTATGATAGGTAATGAGTGTTGATTTTCCGTTTCCTCATAGTTGTTATAATTTATTATACACCCGAGTTAAAGAGAGAATCCTAAACACTTATGTGAGGTGCTAGTGTATGCTTTCCGTGCTTTTAATTACGAGGTCTAGAAGGTTTTGTTGTAAAATACTTTTAAAGAGTAGGTTAAATGACCCTCATATTGCTATTGTCTAGGTAGAAAAGCTCATTTGCTTGAGGACAAGCAAATCCCAAGTGTAGTTGTATTTGATAAGGTGTCATTTTATACAATATTTCAGGGTTATTTAACCCTTTAAATAATGCAAATATGCCTAGATTATGTGCTTAATCGTTTGTTTTCAGGTTTTTAGCACTTGGATGCATTTGGAGGAAATACACGTGACTTGGGCTCATTTGGAGAAGAAACGGACGAGATTACGGACTTGCACCAAGATTCACCAAGAAGTATTGTTCTCAGAGCGTAGAGACTGCGTCACAGGCATAAAGCGACGCTGTCGTGATCTATCAGGTGACGGTGTCTGGATATTGGTGACGGAATCACAACGTAGCAGACTTAAAGTGGATCTAGAACCATCTACGTGGCGACAGCATCAGAAGCATCAAGCGACGCTGTCGCGTCGATATGCCTATATATACAAAACCATTTTTAGGGTTTTAGTGTGTAACTTTTAGGATAACTTTGTATAACTTATGGAGACGAACCCTAGTCCTTGTAGCAGCTTTATAAGTCATCCATAGGGCCTCAAAACCCTATTGTAGTACCTTGGATCCATGTTTTAATTCAAGTAAGGTTATTTATCATTAATCATTCAATATGTCTATGTGTTGTGTGATTGCTTTATCTTCTTACTTCCTTTATAACATGCGAGGCTAAACCCTCCTTTGGATTTGCTTATGATTACATGAAAGTCGGATTGTAGATCCTTTTACTATTGCTTCTTGTTAATGAATGTGCGCGTTAGGCCTTAGAAAACCAGCTTTTGTCTGTATCGTTGTTGACATATCTAGCGAAACGCGAGTGCGTAGAAAGGATACCATAGGGTAACAGTCTTCATACTACCTTGCCCCTTATGTGGTTAATCCCTCTTAAGGTATTTCACACGCATTTAATATACTCTTAAGGGCCTTGTAATAGTCTTCATACTACCTTACTTGTGCTTTGCCCTGGCAGAATATTAAATAGACGACGGATTCATGTAATTCATTCATAACTTAGGAAATACTTACACATTACATCACAAGTGTGACAAGTCAACAAGATTAGGAGAAACAATCTGATAAGTAATGCATGATTAAGTAAATACATTTAATTATCATACAGTAGATTAGTTTATCAATTAGTTTAGTTAATAGTTTATCAAACTAACCTCTCAAACCATAGATTTATTTGCTTTCCTATAAATATAAAAATACAAAAATAATCTTCTCTCAACCCCTAGAATTCTGTTGGACCATGATCAAGTCTTTCCAACCTATTCCCCTAGAGAACGATAACAACCCCCGAGTCTTGCCTATACTACTACTACAATAGTTAGGTACTCTGCCTAGGGAGTTGTAAAACTTCTTGTTGAAGTCTTACGACGACCGCATCAAGTTTTTGGCGCCGTTGTATGGGGAATAGTTAGGTTTTGATCATTGTTTAACTTAATTCTACTCGCTTAATGGATACCCGAATTCCTAAAGATCTAAAGGCGAACCTCACATTTTTGAGGTGGAATTTTGAGGGTTTTTGTGCTAGTCATACACATTCCTATCATAAGACGCTATTAATACTCGGTTTTCGTCAGTATGTGTCATAAAAAAAAATTTAGGTCAAAATTACCTTTTTATGCTATGTTTCGATATATTACCCATCATTTTAAGGAACAAGCAAATGGCAAATGAAGGAATAGTTTCTAAGGCTTAATTTTCTCTACACTTAAGTTGAACATTGTCCCTAATGTTCTATAGAAGTACCCGTAAAGACAAATGAAGGGAAAAGAAAACAAGTAAAAGAAACTAGTACTCCCCTGGTTTGCTCAATAATGGAGAAGAAACATGCGATAACTGGTCAAATTGTCTTCCAAGAATCGTCCAATGAATCCTAAGATCTTCCAAGCTTCTTCTTGTCAAATATAACCTGTAATAAAAGATAAAGGCAACTACACCAAGCGTAAAATCAGCGGGATAGATACATATACAACAAGAGTTTAAGGTTTCGACTCTATGAAAGCAGTAAAGATAGGATTAGAGTAATGATATAATCACAGGGTTTTCTGCAGGTTTATAAAAGAATTACAAATTTTAAATATTGCACATTTGTTTTTCAGAAATACAAGAAAATTTTGAATTTTTACATAGCTGGGGACGCGACGCCGTCAAGATAAATCCTAACGACGTCTCCTGCGTTTGTGAAAATTTCTTTTTTGTTTTTTAATAAGAAATTTCCTACACGTAATTTTTATAAGTCAAAACAGAAGAAAGCACTGCATAAAAACCTAGAGTTAGTCATTACAATCATATGACTCGAAACTGACGAGAATTAATCTACACAATTTATTTTAAATGTTTAAATTTGGGTTCTAGAAACCAGATATTTCCCCTACACTTATTTTGTTGCAAAATACCTTTG
>BQNB010101011.1:0-24575 GCA_026074375.1 Tanacetum coccineum | reverse complement strand
TTCAACTATCTCTTGCCATGCTTGAACACGTGTCATAGAACCTCCCACTCTAGTCCCAAGATAGTAGAAAGGACACTTAAGAACGAGACATCCTAACTTTGCAGCCGCTTGGATGACCTGAGCACTTTCCACATTAATCCCCATTATCTTACTTTTGTTCAAGTTAATCTTAAAAGAGAATGTTTAATAGATAGTTATAATTATAATGTTTAAGTGTCAACCTTGATCGGCTAAAACAACCCATTTTTAGAAAATATATAAAAGAGAATGCTCAAAACAACTCCCAACAATGGTTTTCGATGTTTGAAGTTACGGTCACACAAGCTCAAATCAGGTGAAACTCTTTCTTTTCAAGAGGTTGGTGTAACTATTTTAAAATTATTTGCATCTTGCAGGAATTAAGTTTGAGACTTCACACGTTTTAAAGTGATAACTATAAAACCACCCTTTCGTGGCGTAAACAAACTTAAAATACGTATAAACGATCCAGAGAGACGAAAACTAAAACAAACCAATATAAAAATGCATGATGATAACAAAACAAAAAAATTAAAATTAACGTATAAAAATAACATAATTAGTATTTTTTGCTTTCACTTGTAACATGAAACGAAACTAAATTAACTATGTAACAACTCGGAAATGTTTAAAATTGGTTTGACTATAACGCTGACGTTACTAATAGAATATACCACACCACGTGGCTTTTTTTTGGTAATCATGGATTCTGACATATTATCTGACTAATTCACGTAGCTCTTGTTACATGCTCAGGTGTCGTTGAGCAAATATTTTGGGTATGAAATAAAAGTGGTGAGGAAGTTTCATTTAAGTGAGGTTACGTAAATTAGTGGTTAAAAAGTCAGTGACTACTATTAGACTAGCCGTAATAAGGCTGGATGACCAAGTCTTGGTTGCCTAGATGGCATGCAAGAAACTTGCTACCTTATACACTGTCGTTTTGCGCGGTTATTGGTCAAGGTTTATAAAGTTTTAACATGTACTACTGTTGTTCAAGATCTTCTCATTTGAGTAATATTTTATCATTGACTTATACGAACTTCGATACCGTTGAAGATAGTGAATAGTCAAAGTTGTGCATGACGTATACTGAGAAAAGATTTGATACATCTTTTTTGCCGAATGCTTTCAATTTGGTGTATATATATGTATGTCAGCATCATTCAAAGTTGCTTTCACTTTTTTTTTTTTTGATGAATGTGCTAATTCACAAGGTCGATGTTATCCTCATTTATAAGTAGTAAGGCGCTAGTCAGGCGGCTAAATATCGTCTAGTGATTAATCGATTAGGCGGTATTAATCAGATTGAAAATTTTATTTTTAAAATTAAAACTTTTGAAATTACATGTGTAACATAAACAAAATGATTCAAAATACTTTAAGGTTTAAAGTTCAAATGGTTAAGTTGGTTTTTAGAAATCAATTTCCGAATTCAATTATCGTCAAAGTGAATTGAAATAAGAAAAACAAGCATAACTTCATGTGTTAAATTGATGCGTCAATTGATTTTGTGAAATACGAGAGGTATATTGAAAAAACTTTAATTTTAATTTTTGGAAAAAACTGATATGCGTTTACCGATTTAGCTAATTTAGCCGATTTTTGTCCGTTTTGACCGGTATATGCCTGATTTAGCTGATTCTTATTCGATTAATTAGCATGTTAAGCAATTTTTCATCAATCCGATTAATAAACCTGATCAGCAAAATTAGGCGTTCGATCCCTAATTAGCACCTAGGCGCCGATTAATTAGCCGTCTAGACCGATTTTTACGATAAGTAGAGCGATTCTATAGAGACGCCAATGTTATCTCCTATTCTATAAGTTAATTGATTCTATAGAGCTTTACTAATGTTAGATGTCTCTGATTACTTTGTTTACACTTAGCAAGAATTGAACTTGAGGTCTCTTAAAGTAATAACCACAAATCTTTTGCATTTATACCTTTTCTAAAATTGTTTGTTCATGTTAAAATAAAAAAAAAACATTTAACGCAAAACAGTAATATACAAATATTATAAAAGAGAAAGCTGTGTCATGGGAGAGCATATTGCTGGCTTTGGGTTTGATCAAGATCCCATTTCAAAACATAAACTATTGGGGAATATGTAAAAGCACATACAATGACAAAACAAATACTATAAATTATCTAATAACAAATTCAAAAAACATTCACACAAAAAGTGAATAAAACATGGAATTTAGTGTACAAATAATGTTCAAACTTTAAGATTTTTATTCTCTAGATTGAGTAATTAAAAGAAGAGCAAATTTCTTAAATGGTCTTTTTAGAGAGAGTTTTTTTAAAATAGTCGGCGCACAATTTTTTTTTTATCAAAATGAACTTTTTCATACTAACCGTTAGATCTAGGACACATGTCAGATCCAACGAGTGTAAATATTGGCGCATTATAGTATGTTTTGCGCCTAATACTATGCGCTAGGTGCATTAATCAAAATCAAGATGCATAAGCTTATGCGCATGGTGCATAAGGTTTATGCACCTAATGAAAGCTATGCACCACCAAGTAAGATGCATAAGCTTTATGCACCGTGATGCATAAGGTTGTGCGCCTGATGCATAACCTTTGTGCGCCTGGTGCATAAGGTTTGTGCAATCTTACACGCCTAGTGCACAAGTTTTGTGCGCCTGGTGCATAAGTTTTGTGCCCTTGGTGCACTCTTAAGTTGTACTTTTCTCTGTTTTTAATGTGTTTGTGCGCCTAGTGCATAGCACACCCAAATGTGCGCTTGTTTGGTAAAGTGTTTCTACGTATTATGTATGCACTTGTTTGTGCGCCTAGTGCATAACCCAAATGCACATATATGCATGAAGCTTGTGCGCTATGATGCACAAGTTTACGCATCTTTGATCGTTTTGATAAACGCATGAAAAAAGCCTGTATTGGTAGTAAACGCATGAAAAAAAGCCTGTATTGATAAAATGGGTACCATATTAAACTTGTTTGGTAATATTCTCTTAAAAGAATAATGGTACAAGTTGTCTAATGTTTTTCTTGAACGACTTACGTAGGTTTAATAATAATATGTCATGGTTGTACATGTTTAAAACATTTAATAAACTAATATTATCATATTTAAATGTATAGTGAAATTATTATTTTCTAAAATTTCTTTCATTTTGTCAAGTTTACCAATGTTTAACATAAAAATTAATTGATTTAAAAAAATATATTTAATTAATACATCTAAAAAAATGTCTCAATAGCACAAGTCAGAAAACCATTTAATAATATTTGGCATGACATTGTCATGGTTAGAAAGCTAGAAACATAAGAACCTTAAGGTTGCGTTTAGTCGGAGATTTTTTTTTTCTAATTTTGTGTTTTCAGATTTATAAAGAAAAAAGAGGAGATTTATTTTTCATAAAACATAGAATACGCGTTCATGCGAGATTGTTTTTCATTCTCAAGAAAACAAAGGGGGTTACAAAGAAAACAAGGAAAACAAATAAAATGTGTTTTGTAGTTTCCCTTGTTAAGTTAGGAAATGCATGTTTTGAGTTTTGTAGAGAACTAGACGAATACCCGCGCATAGCGCCAGAAATTCCTAGCGGTAAATAGTTGTAGTTTCCTATTATGCATGGTACATTCTTTTTTTGTTTGTGATTTGAATTAATTGGCGTGGACCCTTTCTTTTTTGTTTATGATTTCAATTAATTGGCGTGAAGTTTTTCAAAGTTTCCTTAGATAAGTATATAATTTTTTAACATTCAAGATTAAAATATGGTGGTTTTTTCTTTATAATGTAGTATAGATTTTGTTGGAAAACAATGATTTGAACACAATCTCTGTTTTTCTTGTTTTTCACAAAATATTTTGTGGAAACAATGGTGTTTTCCTTCCAACTAAACGCACCCTAAATGTGCGTTTAGTTAGAGAACAGATTTCTTGATTTTATGTTTTTAGATTTGTTAAAAGTTGAGGGGATTTGATTTTTCACAAACATAAAAAACACGTTTATATGATATTGTTTTCTATTCTCAAGAAAAAAGGAGGTTACAAAGAAAAAAAAATGTGTTTTGTAGTTTCACTTATTAAGTTGAGAAATGTATGTTATGCGTTTTGTAGAGAATTTTATTGGAAACTCTGTTTATTTTGTTTTATACAAAACATTTTGTAGAAAACAATTGTGTTTTTCCCTAACAAAATAGCACTATATCTCTTAAAATTTATAAAAGGATGAAAGTTAATATTTTTATATTGGCGATAAAAATTAACTTTTGATCATGCATTAATCAATAATAAATTTGAATGAAAAGTTAGGTTGGATGGTAATTAAAAACTGATTAGTGTTGTTGTAAATAGCTTTAATAATTGAGATTTCAACTGACAATGACTAGCTAATCATTCAAACATGAAAGTTGAAGCAAGTAATGAAAAAGAAAGTTGAAGGATGATGCATTAAGCACTTATTAATCACTAAACCAATCTGGATCTATATTATTTTAAATCATTACTAATCCGTATAAATACACCCCTTGATTCACACAACTAAGACAAAAGATGGATTTCACCATTTTTGTCAAGAAAGTCGAAACCTCAACTTGATAAACCGCTACTTAAAAGATAACACATGACATATTTTCTTACACAAGACCATATTGGTATAATGTGTAAGATGCTCGCTAAATTAGACAAACAAGGGACCACGAATGAGAAGTTTTTAACCTTTAGACAGTGTATCTAATATTTATAGAATAGTATAACCAAATACAGATAGAAATTTCATTCTCCAGAAAAATATTGATTGTGCAAATATGGACACGATCAGGCTTCGATGGGGATCGAAGAATTCTTGGGGTGTATGCTTGATTGCCGAGTCTCGGATAACCTGTGACAACACAAATGAAAACACTACGTTAAGTGAAGCGCAAAAGGTGTCCCTGCGAATCACCTCCGACGTGAGAGTAAGTATGTGCTTTATGGAGTAATGAATATGTATGCAGTAAGTAAGTAGGTGTGTGTAGCGTTAAACATACCTAGGGACCTTGCCATCTATTTATAGGTAGAGAAATAGGCTGGAGCAAGGCATTGCACATAAACCGGTGATCGTGGAGGTGTTTCACGATTTGAGGGGCGATTACAGGGTTGTGTACTACGATCTCTGTTTTGGCGGGTAAACCTTGGCGGAGAGGAAGAACGTGGGTTTAGACTTGACCTTTGCCCTAGTTTCGTCAAAGACCCACCGTGAAGGGTGTAAGGCTTCGCATGGCGAGTTCTCATACTGGTAACCATCGTGAAGATGATTTTACGCCACTAGAAACTATTCGAAGGTTTCTAGATATAATTGGGAGTAAATCCCTTTCGAGCTTGAAGGGGAGGCCTTCGAGCCGGGGGGGAGGGTACGTTATTAAGCCCCCAGTCGAATGTAATGTATGCATCTATGAATGCATTGCTTTCAACTTCAAACCATAACCAACATCGAAGCCTCTGAATCAAAGCTCAAATTTTGTGCGCGTGATTTGCGCATTTAATGCTAAGCCCACTTGATAGGGGTTTAGTTTCAAAGTTATTCCAAGATAAGGAAGAGTCTTTCTCGGTAAATGCAAACATCCTAGCCGTACACGTGTACGAATCGTAATCCACGTCTTCCACTTATAAAAAGAATTTTTCACTTATTGTCACTTTTACCTTTCCTATTTGTCCGATCGTCTTTGTTAATCCTTTCCTTTCCGCAAGGTAAATCTTCTTATCTTCTCTTTCCATAGATGCCAAATTCATCATTGCTTCTCAAACATGTACCTTAACCAAAGACGAACTGTCCCAATTGGTTGCTGATTATGACATTCCTCAGAATGTCAGGGTTCTTCTTCCAAAAAGATCTCAAACCATTTTAGATGCTCCTCTGGGTTTTGTTGGGTTATAGACCCATTATTTTACTCTTTCTAATCTTAAGCTCCCTATCCTCGAGCTTATATGTGAAGTGTTGAACTATTTCAAAGTACATATCTCCCGCTTTATTCTGTTTGGGATGATAAAACTCACAACCTTCGCCGTCATGTGCAAAGCATACGGTAGCGAACCTAGCCTTGACCTGCTTCGGGCATTCTTGAACCTTGGCCCTGGTGGTGATTGGTTGACTCTTTCCAACAGGGGTGGTTCTGACATACCCAAAGCTTTAACAAAACCTGTAACCCATATTGAAGTCTAGAAAGGCAGCTTTTTCTTTATTTAAAACAAGATAGTGTCCTCCAAATACACAGAACTCCTTCTTGAAGAGAATAATCTTGGCAAGAAGCCCTTTAAAGATGTAGTTCCTCTACGTGTTCGGGGAGATCCCTTGTTTAATCAAATTGCTACATATCCATGTAATATCCGAACCTTCCCAGACCCAATCCTTTATCTTGCAGGGCTAAAATCTTTCTGGAAGCATAGTCCTAAGAAACCTATTATCTACCATCATGGAAGGGGTATATATTGATTCAATACTAATATGGTATTTGAACCGTGCGACTGATAACCAATTGTTTATTGTTCGGTGTTTGCAGAAATAGACTTTAAGAGCTTTATGGTGAAAGGGATTGATGTTGAATTTCGTTTTGAACTAGAGGGAGGCGTTGGTGATGGCGAGGAGGAGTCTCCTTCTAACAGGTCTATTAATAATGAAGCTCTGGTGATTGATGTTAACCCTCTGAACTTAACCCTTACTTCTCATGTTGCTGAGAATGTCAGAGATTCGGATGATGTTTCCTTAGAGAAAAGTGTCATTGATAAAGCTGAGAGGTTACATAAATCTTTGAAAGCTACAGGTAAGAGGAAACAAGTTACTGGGCCGTCATTGAAAGAGGCATGTCGCAAGCTTCAAAAAGTACCTCCTCAAGCGAGTAAATTTGTTGGTGATGTCTCTGATCCCCTTGACGTAGATAGCGATCCTGACATTCATGGTAAGTTCCCTACCTCCTTTGCTCCTTTCATGTTTTCAACGTATAGCTGTAACGTTATATTTTTCTTCCTACAGAGTTTCCATCTGCCAGGGAACTAAAGGATTCTGCTGATTGTCACTTTGTTGTTGCCCATGTCACTCCTCCTTCGTGGAAACAACATCTTAGAGATATAAGCCTGGAGAAGCGCTACGATATTCATGATAGAGCTTATATGCGACATGCTGTTCTAGACAATATGTTGAATAGCCGGACTCATCAGCTCATGTCTTCCCTTGCAAAAGCAAGAGTTTCTTGTGATGTTATCCGGGAAAGGGAAATTGAGAAGGACAAGGCTTATGCTGAGCTTGAGAGGAAATGCAATGATGCTCTGCAGGATTTGGACAAAATCCTCTTGTGTTGGACATACGCGCAGAGATTAAGACTTTACAAGGGCAGGTTGAGAAGTTACATGGTGAGTATAGCAGGCTTGTTCTTGAGGAAAAGAAGGGATTAACTACGCCCAGACCCTGTCCATTCTTCGCTCGAAACTTGAGGGGTTAGAATCTGAGAAGGAGAGACTAAAAGGCTCTGAAACTCAGTTGTTGCAGGAGATTGATAAGTTGAGGCAAGAAAGGGCTACGTTGGTTACTAAAGTAATTCCTCATATGGCAACAAAACTTATCCGTAGTGACGAGGTGGGTTTGTTGGTTGCACGACTTGTCAAGGTGGCCATATTCCATGGTAGATGTACAACTTTTAAAGAAGTGGCTGCTCTGAAGGAGCCTTTTACTTTGGAGAAAATGCCTGGTTATCGCTCTTCGTTCGAGAAAGAATTCAACCAGGCCGGTGATGAGCTAGCCACTGCCTCTTATCCCTTCATATCCGAAGCTTCTGCCAATCCGTATGCCTCTTTAGAAGAGTTGCTTTCAAAGAAGCCCAAATCTCATCAATCAAAGTTTGCCTCGTCGCAGTCTGGTCCCTTATCTTCGAAGACTCCAGTTAACTGAAGGTCGCCCTGTAGGTGTTATTTTGACTATCCGGGTGGTGTGTACCCGTGATTTATTTCAAACAATGTTGCTTGAATTACGTTTAGTGTGACCTTTTATGGGTGTCATTTTTTGGTAAAGGGTAGATTATACCTCTATCTATTATGCAAAGCTTTTACTTGCTCTTTTTTATAAGGCTCAAGTGTGGCCTGTATAAGTTGCTTTTTTGTCTACCAAGGTTTAACAAGCAGTCATTCGCTTGTGACAGAGGGTCGCGACCCGCTCCGCCTTAGCCCAGAAAGGTTTCGAACGAAGACCTTCGGGAAGTTAACATGAATTTAGATGCTCGTTAATGTAAGGCTTATGTGTGGCCTTACAGCATCCCTTCGAAAGTTAAAACCTTTGTGTACTTAGTGTCCCCAATCTTTGTTGTAAATAACGACACAAGAGATTGAAAGGGAGTTTATTACTTTCATTGATCGTGTAGAAAGATTTACATCATCTCTTGTTCGAACACTTAGTTTGCTACACGTTTTTGTTGTCTCAAATCTTTGTTGTAAATAACGACACAAGAGATTTGGAAAGAATCTATTTCATTGATAGTGTAGAATGATTTACATCATTTCACGTATGAACACTTAGTTTGCTACACTATAAATAGGTCCCTTGCTGAAAAATAGTCGAGACAATGACTTTAGAAATTGATGAATAGCATATTTCATATGTAAAACTTATGAAGGTTTGATCCGTTTCATGTTCGGTCAATAAGGGAGCCATATACGGTTTCTAGCTTGTAGGCTCCGTCTCCATAGGATTTCTTTACTACGTAGGGTCCTTCCCATGTTGGTTCTATTTTTCCTTGGAACTCTGCTTTGCTTGCACTGTTAAGTCAGAGTACGTAAGTACCTTGCTTAAATGTGGATGGTCGAACACGTTTATTGTAGTATCCCTCCAGCTTTTGCTTGTAATAGGTTTCTATGATGGAAGCTATCTCCTTCCTTTCTTTGAGAATATCGAGATATTCTCTACGTTTTTCTCTTTCTGTCTTGCTTTGAATTCCTTAATTCGTTTTGTTTCCACACTTATTTCAATGGGAACTACAACCTCTAAGCCATAGACTAGACTGAAAAGAGTTTCTCTGTTACTGGATTTTAGGTTTGTTCTATGTGCCTATAGTACTTGTGGTAGCTCATCCACCCAGACTTGGTGGGTCCTACCTAGTCTTCGCTCCATACCCTTGACAATGTCACAATTGGCGACTTCGACGTGTGCGTTCACTTGGGGTGATAGACCGAGGTGAAGGCTTGGAGTATACCGAGTTTTTGGCAAAAGACTGGGAATGTTCCCTTAGCGAACTACTTCTTATTATTAGAGATAACTACTTGGGGTATACCAAATCTACACACGATATGCTCCCATACAAACTTCTCCATGTGTTTTCCCGTCGTAGATGCTATTGGTTTTGCTTCGACCCATTTTGTGAAGTAGTCGATGGCTACGATGAGGAACCTTGCACCTCCTGGTGCGGTTGGCAGTGGTCCCACAATGTCAATTCCCCATTGGGAAAAAGGCTACGCTAACATTATAGATGTCATCTCCTGCTTTGGTTTCTTCGGTATCGATGAGTGTATTTGGCATGCTTCACATCTTTGTATCAGTGTCTTCGCGTAATTGTGCATCGAAGGCCAATAATACCCTAGCTTTGTTATCTTAGATACCATTGATCGAGGTCCTGCACCTCTTTGCTTGTATGGGCCCTACGCATCGAAGCCATAGCGACAGATATGACTTGCGATATAGATCATTGTCAATCATCATGTACTGAGGTGCCTTGATTCTTATATTTCTTGCTTTCTGACTATCATTGGGGAGTTTTCCTAACATTAGGTATTCTCGGATTGATGCCATCTAATTTTCCCCTTCCTTTTTGATGATGTCCGTCACCTCTTTCCCTATGATTGACTTTTTATGTAGTACTTCCACCAAGACTTCCTTGGCGAGCTTTGAGAAGGTCATGGAAGCTAGCTTGCTTAGAGCATCTGCTTTCTTGTTCTGATCTCGTCAGACATGTTCCATGTAGTAGCTCTTGAAGCTTTTGAGTATCTCTCTTGTTTTCTCTAAGTATTGCATTATAACTGGTTGTCTTGCTTCGAAGAGTCCTTTCACTTGGTTTGCTACCATTTGGGAGTCCTCGAAGATGTCTAGATCTTCGATCTTCATTTCTTCTGTAATTCGTAGGCTAGCTAACAGTGCTTCGTACTCTGCCTCATTGTTGGTGGTCTCGAATTTAAACTTGAGAGCGTAAGTATACTCTCTTCCTTCAGGATTGACAAGTATCAATCATGCTCCGGAACCATCAGAGTTGGAAGCTCCATCCGTGTACAGTTTCCATGCGTTTTCTGGATCCAAATCCTCATTCCTTGCATTTTGGGTTTCCTTCTCTATACTTTCCATTGTCGTTATCTCAGCCAAGAAGTCAGCCAAGATCTGTCCTTTATTGGAATTGCGCCCCCTGAATTCAATATCATGTTCCCCCAGCTCTATTGCCCATTTAGCTATACGCCCTGATTTTTCAGGTCTTGCTAGTATTTGTTTTATGGGCTTGTCCGTTAATATCTAGATATGGTGAGCTTGGAAGTACCGCTGAAGCCTTCTTGCGGCATATACGAGGGCTAGTGTGAGTTTTCCAGCTCTGTATATTCTATTTCTGCCCCTTTTAGTGCTCGACATACAAAATAAATAGAGATTTGCTTCTTTCCTCTTTATGTAAGTAAAACTGCTGTTGTGGAGGTTGCGAAGACTTCACAGGAAGTTTTACAATCCCTTAGGCAGTGTACCTAGTCATTGCAGTGTAATATAGGCAAGACTCAAGGTTTGTTATCGTTCTCTAGGGGAATAGGTTGGGAAGTCTTGATCATTGTCTAACATAATTCTAGGGGTTGAGAGAAGATTTTTTTTTGTGTTTTTATATTTATAAGAAAGCAGGTAAATCTATGGTTCGAGAGGTTGGTTTGTTTAATAACTAAACTAATTATAATCTATTCTACTGGTGATAACTTTATGATAAACAAATGTATTTACCTAATCATGCACTACTCCTCAGATTTCTTATCCTAGATCCGTTGCCTTGTCAAACTTGTGATGATCTGTGTAAGTATTTCCTAGGTCATGAACGGATTACACGAACCCGCCGTCTATTTAATATTCCATTAGGGCAACGCACAAGTAAGGTAGTATGAAGACTATTACAAGGCCCCTAAGAGTATATTAAATGCATGTGAAATAACTTAAGAGGGATCAACCATATTAGGGGTAACGTAGTATGAAGACTGTTACCGATGGTATCCTTTCTACACTACTCGCGTTTCCCTAGACATATCAACAGCGATACAAACAAAAGCTGGTTTTCTAAAGCCTAATGCGCACATTCATCAACAAGAAGCAACATCAAAAGGATCTACAACCTAAGTTTCATGCAATCATAGATAAATATAAAGGAGGGTTTAGCCTCGCATGTTATAAAGAAAGAAAGAAGATAAATCAATCAAACAACACATAGACATATTGAATGATTAATGATAAATAACCTTACTTAATTAAAACATGGATTCAAGGTAGTACAATAGGGTTTTGAGGCCCTAAAAATGACCTATAAAGCTCCTAAAATGACTAGGGTTCGTCTCCCTAGGTTTATACAAAGTTATCCCAAAGTTACACACTAAAACCCTAAAAACAGATTTATATTTATAGAGATGTCGACGCGACGGCGTCGCTTTGTAATCCTGACGCCGTCGCCACGTAGATGATTCTAGATCCTCTTTAAGTCGGCAACCACGGTCTTTGACGCCGTCGTCAAATCCAGACACGTCACTATATTAGATCACAAACGGCGTCCGCTTTATGCCTATGACGCCGTCTCTAGCCACTGTTTGCATAAATCTTCAAGAGATTTGGTGTAGGTTCGTAATCTTGTCCGTTTCTTCTCCAAATGAGCCCAAGTCACGTGTATTTCCTCCAAAAGCCATCCAAGTGCTAAAAACCTGAAAACAAACGATTAAGCACGTAATCTGGGCATATTTGCATGATTTAGGGGGTTAAATGACCCCGAAATAGTGTATAAAATGACACCTCATAAATACCCCACACTAGGGATATTGCCTGTCCTCAGCAAATGTTTTTTCTACCTAGACAATACAATATGAGGGACCTTAAACCTACTCCATTAAAAGAAATTTACAACACAACCACTAGACACGTAATTAAAAGCACGAAAAGTTTATATACTACACCTCCACATAATTGTTTTAGGATTCTCTCTTTCACTCGGGAGTTTAATAAAATATAACATAATAGATTAAACAGAAAATCCACGACTCAATACCTGTCATAGCAAAAAAATTTACATAGCTTGGTAACGGATCAAACCTTCACCGCTAAGGCACAAGCATTATTACATTACTATCCAAGAAGTCTTTTATAGGTTTGTGAGTGTAGTTAAAGATAACATTAACAAAAACGAAATGGATGGGAAACATTTGGGTGGTGCTTATGTAAATTTGGAGTAAAGGTTTAGCTAATTAATGTATAAGAATACACGTTGTTTGTTTCAAAGGCCAAAGACTCGGACAAGCATATACAAACTGATAACTCAACTCTGCATCAATGCTCTTTCTTTTTCTTTTCTTGACTCTAAATATAAACATGACATAAATGCAAAGGCAGCCTGCACATTTATTACTCTTTTTTTAATATACATTTTTTTTCGTACACTTTTTCCTTAGTCATTGCTAAAACATAATAATAACATCATGGGGTTTTTATAGAATACACCCTACACTTATACTTTTACACGAATACACGAATAATTACAATCTAACTAATGACCCGAATTAAGGCGGATCAAAATAACATGGAGCTTATTGAGCTCTATTGGGGGTAATAAATTACTTCTTCTCCAATTCTTCATAAGATGAATACTACCATGAATCCCAATCGTCCCAAAACAGTATTTATAAGGATAAGGACTTAGCAACCGTGTACTCAAATAATTAACTTGGCTTAAAACAATAATGTACTGAAAGCGAGTACATACAAGGTAGGCTAAGGCGATTTGGGTGTAACGATTAGTTTAAGGGTTGACAATGCTCTTCATTAATAGTCCGGTTTAACTAGAAAATTACGAGAACCGTGAAAAATGATTGGCTCGGAGGGTTGTACTAGAGTATCATGCACTAAAAATGAGTGCATGGCAAGGGTGTGGGATAGTTATATGATCGAGGTGACCATCATAACAATTACAAGTTTAAAACATGGGTTAATCCTGGTGCCTCTTTTCTATCAAATCCTAATACTTACTATGCGGTCTCGGGATGCATCACAAAAACAAGTTCTAGAATTTAACATACTTCCGGTACACCAAGAATAATTTAAACCGATAGCCAATGCCTCTTTAGAACAGGCGACAAAGACCATACGTACACATCCGTAACTATGGAATAGACACATGATGACATCAAATAACATCTATTTTTTAGCATTATTTATCCCATGTTATTAACCCATTTTGTATAGTTATTACAAAGAATTGTTACTTAATCGTTTATATTTGAGAATTACAGTAATTATGGAGTAATTGGTGAAAGTTAGCAAAAGGCGCGCATTCTGGTGCTTAAATGAAGATATTTTTAGAGAAGAACTAATCTGAAGACCAATACACCGTATCCATCAGGAAGATTACGGCGTATCCGTGCCAGATTTCACCAAAGACGCACAGAGGAATAAAGATCAATGCGCCGTATCCAGAGTAGAATCATATACGCCGTATTCAATAAATAAATCAATATAATATTTTGGAAGATATCAAGCGTGGTCCCTACTCCAAGAAATCCCCAATACGCCGTATCCAACACTTGGATACGCCGTATCCAACCGACTTCTAGACCTTATAAATAGAAAACTCAAAAACGAGTTTTAGGTGTGGTAAATCATATTCTCGATACCTAAACCACAAAAGTTGAAAAAAATTTTTTTAGAGGAGAAAAAGAGTTAGAAGAGGTCGAGCAACGCAATCAATTCCATAGGAGACAACGTGTAATTTCTTATACTCTTGTAATCATTCAGTTTTTGGTATCATAATCGTTTACACGCTTAGATAACCTTGGCTAAATAATTGCTCTTGTACTTATTATGACGTTTGAAGGCTAATACCTTCGAGTATTAGCCTTTAGTATGAAGATCTGGATGTTTGGTATTTGTTTATCTTGATTTCTTGATTTATTGTTGAGTGCTTGTTTATGTTTATCAATTTATACTTGTGTGTTAACGCGTCTTTTGTATACGACCTACAATCAACTGGATCTATGAAAGCGGACCAAGCAGATCTAAGAGTCCACGTGTTACACTCATATAGTAATCTATACATCCTAGAATCATAGTTACACAAATAAGTCCTTCTAAGTCCTGTTCTAGATACAGTTTTTCGGGCTTAAACTAGTTAATTGGATATTGTCATGTTTATTGATCGTGTTGATAGCAGGTGACCCTAGATAATTCAACAAGCAACGTTCTGATTCCATTGGATAGTTGGACAAGTAGACTACTAGTGTATAAATTGTCATTAAGCAGTAAGTGGGTAAAGTCTCTATGAGCTAGGGTTTAACAAGATCACCATTTCTTTAATCCTAAGATAGATTATAATCAGCAAATAAGGATGCTATGTAGATGCTTTATGTGGATGCTTTAATTGGACAGAATTATTGAGTCTAGCTTAGGATGAGTAACGCCTAAACTTAAGAATGATATCCAACGCTCCTAATCGGAAAAATAATGGTTAATACAGTTTTCTTATATAAGGTTCGACTGCTCTTTCATCTTTTGTTAATTAGCTTGCGTTGGTTAAAGTGCCTTGAATTGATTATAGACATCAACCAAACCGTGCCAGTCTCCAAGCTAAAAACCCCCTTTTTCTGTTAGAATTACGATTTAGACTGACATAGGTTTAACATAGGTTTAGAATAGAATAGAATTAACATAGATTAGATAACCAAGATATTAATTAAATTGATAGAGATTTTAACAGTCGCTTAAAGTGTTCGATATGCCCCTACATACCACGAAAGCTACTATCGATCGGTACACTCCCTGTAAAGTGTCGTTTTTGGTTTATTCGGCAAAAAATAACAAATTTAAAACTTGTAATCACTTAAATATACCATTACAGCGCATGCACGATCAACACATAATGACTGCACTCAAACCTTAACTCGAGGTAAGCTAAAGCTACAATATTATCTTTGGGTATCAATAGTCGTATACCTGAATTCCTAAAGATCTAAAGGCGACCTCACATTTATTGGGGTGGAAATATTGAGGTTTTTGTGCTAGTCATACACATTCCCTATCCATGGACACTATTAATACTTGTTTCGTCGGTAATGTGTCATAAAATTTTTAGAAATATGCGTCAAAATTACCATTTTATGCTTTGTTTCGGATATATTAACATCATTTTTAAGAACAGCAAAGGCAAATGAAGGAATAATTTCTAAGGCTTATTTCCCCCTACACTTAAGTTGAACATTGTCCCCAATGTTCTATAGAAGTACCCGTAAAAACGAATAAAGGGAAAAGAAAACAAGGAAAAGAAACTAGTACTCCCTTGGTTTACTCAATAATAGAGAAGAAACATGCGATAACTAGTTAAATCGTCATCCAATAATTGTCCAATGAAACTTCCTAAGAACTTCCAAGCTTCTTCTCATCAAATATAACCTGTAATCAAAGACAAAGACAACTACACCATAGCTAAAAGTCGACAAGATAGATATAAAATACAATGAGAGTTTTTAGGGTTTTGATTCTATTGAAAACAGTAGATAATAGAATAGAGTAATATATAATCATAGGGTATTATGAAGGTTATACAAAAGAATAACAAAATTTTAAATATAGCACATTTTAATTTTCAAGAAACACTAAAAAAAAATTCAAAATTTTTACATTCCTGAGACGCTACATCGTCGGCTGTTAATCCGACGCCGTCTCCAGCGTCTGTGAAAAATTCTTCTTGTTTTAACGAAAATTTCCTGCAGCTGCAATTTATAGTTAAATCTGAAGAAACACTGCATAAAAACCAGAAATAACGTTACAATCCATATTACTCGAAACTGACGCGATTAATCTACACAATTTATTTCAAATGTTAAATTTGGTTCTTAAAAACTGGATAAATCCCCTACACTATTTTGTTGCAAAATATCCTCGTGATTGCAAATAAAATGAACAAAATACAACAAACAAAGCATATTACAAAGATTACCATCAAATATAAAAAACAAACAAAAAAGAATTAAAACATACACACTCCCTAAGGGGGAAAAATAAAACATGGGTTGCTCCCAAGAAGCGCTTTTCATTTTTTATGTTTCTTAAAGCTAGACTCGAAGTCACACGTCCCTTACGTACTTCTCCTTCATCATCCAGTTATAACCGGCATCATCTGTTTGGCATCCAATACGTTTTTGAATGGTTTGCACCAGGTTGTTTATTTACGATGAATATTCGTTCCCCATTTCATCATAACTGCTTCATTACGTTATTTATTCAAGTCTTTGCTTACCGCAATATGATCCGAACTATCTCGAATTTAGTTTTTCGAGGACAACCCTTAAACGTGAATTGAATGAGAAGTACATTTTGCCGCTTCGTAGTTAGTTGGTGCATTAAATCCTTTTTAGCATGCATCTTTTGTTCTCTCCTTATAAGAGGATGGATGATCAGTAGCTCGACCACATCTCGTCCAGCTTATTAATAGTAAGAACTGGTTTACCCCCATCTTTCATAAGTCTATATTGCATTTCTAATAGCCCAATAGGCTCTGTGCTCTAATTCCAACGAAAGATGCATGCCTTGACCATAGATTATTCTAAATAGGGTCGTTCCTAGAGGGGTTTTAAGCGTTGTCCTGAATGCCCATAATGCATCATCTAATTTGTAGGACCAATATTTCCTGTTGTTCACAATGGTTTTCTGAAGGATACGCTTTATTGCCCGGTTTGTGTTTTCGACCTGTCCGTTTGTTTGCGGGTGATATGCGGTGGAGAATCAATGAACCACTCCATACCTTTTCATTGCTTTCTCGATCTGGTAGTTACAGAAGTGAGTACCCCTATCACTAATAAGGGCCTTCGATATTCCAAATCTGCAATAGTCCTCATTGAGAGAAGTTTTTAAGTCTACTTTCCGATATCACTGGTGGATAGAAAAAAAATCTTTTAACCTCTACCCATTTTGACACGTAGTCTATAGCTACTAGGATGTATTTGTTTCCGTTCGATGAGGGGAAAGGTCCCATAAAGTCTATTCCCCAAACATCGAATATTTCGCAGACTTGGATGTACTTTAGAGGTGTTTCGTCGCTTGAAAAGATATTGTTGTCTCGTTGACTTGCAACACAAACTTAGACCAGCTGGCGTATGTCGTGAAAGATATGTGGCCAGTAGAAACCGGCTTCAAAGACCTTTCTTGCAGTAGTGGCGATACCATGATGTCCTCCAGATGGTCTGCTGTGACATTGCCGAAGGATTTGTGTTGCCTCATCTCCGGCGACGCACCTTCGTATGATTCGATCAGCACATTGGTTGAATAGGAACGGTTCATCCTAAAAGTAATGCCTTAAATCGCTGAAGAAATTTTGTTTCTCTTGGCGGGTGGATCGAAAGGGCAATACTCAACAGCTAATAGTTTAGCGTAGTCGGCATACATGGTTCGTTATTCTTTATCAGAAGACTGCCATTAATCGCTCTTCAGGGAATAGTCCATTATCTCAGACTTTGGTAGTAGCTTTCCTAATCGGGGATTTTTTAAGCCAGGAGAGATGATCGGCTGCTAGATATTCAGCACCTTTCTTATCATGGATTTTTAAATCGAATTCTTAGAAGTGCAATCCACTAATCAATTTTCGTGGTTTTGTGATCTTGTTTAGTGAAGAGATACACAGAGCAGAATAATCCATAAAACGATGGTCTTGGATAAAAACCAAGTATTAGACAGAACTTGTACAATGCAAAACGACAGCTAAAATCTCCTTTCTCGGTAGTTGTGTAGTTCTCTTGAGCTTCGTTTCATTGTTTTGCGGCGAATGAATAGAGGGCTATAAAATGCTTGTCGATCATTTTCCCTAACACCAGGCTCCGACAGCATAATCACTTGCGACGCACATGACTTCAAATGGATAACTTACCATCTGGCTGATCAAAAATTGGGGCCGTGTTAGTTTCTCAGTTTTAACTTAATTGATAAGCTTGATGCATTCTTCAAAGTAAATTGAACGGGGTATCTTTTTAACCAGGAGCTTAGTCATTGGGCGTGCGACTTATGAGAACTCTTTTATGAGATCTTCGTAGAAACTACGTGTCCTAGAAAGCTTCTGTTAGGGATTAAAAACCTACATGGGAAGTAACTTCTCTAAGTTAAATCTGTCTGTGTATGAAGTTACTCTGCTGGGTGTTCTAAGTTCAATGATTCTAGTATAAAAGTTACAACTCACAAAGAATAAGACTACTGAAAGAGTTTTCTACTGACAGAAGTAAACGGATACAAGACAAAAGAAGATAAAGATTGATTGGAGATCAAGATTACTTACGTGATAAGTATTAGTTTATTTATAGAATAGATCATAGAGAATATTCTTAATCATTAGTAATATATTGTAAATCGACTAGAACTCCATTGTATAAAAGGAGGTCCAAGGCATAGAGTTTGAATCAACTTTTGTTTTTGATATCGTTAAGCTTCAAGGTGTTGTACCCTAATACTAGGAGAGTATTCGTATTATTTGTAATAATAATATTGGAGCTTTTATTGTTGAATTATATTGTCTTGTGTTACTGTTTCATTAAGAATTCTTCTAATATTAAAGATTAGATTCCGCATAAATCATTAATACGTTCACTATAAAGTTTCTTACTAAAGTTGTGTTTGATAAGATCTAAATATAACTAAACCTTAAAAAAAAGCATAAGAAATTCGATCATATGAAGTGGGATCCAGCAAGAGGTATCCTACATCCTGGGACAACTGCTTCGGATAGCTTTTACGTTCGTAGGGTATGGTAATTTTAAGATTGCCTCGATTTTTGCTTTATCGACCTCAATTCCTGCACCTGAACCTTAAGGGCAAGGACGATTCCTCTTAACCATGAAGTGCACTTATTTCCCAGTAACAACAAGGTTGGTCCTCCTCGCATCTATTTAGCAATCTATTTCAAGGTTCATTATGTAATGGTCGAGAATTACCGAAGACAGAGAAATTGTCCATAAATACCTCCATGCTATCTTTGATAAGTTTATGGAATATGGCTGTCATACAGCGTTGAAAGGTTGCTGGAGCATTGCATAATCTAAAAGGCATTCGTTTGTATGCGAAGGTTCCGTAAGGGCAGGTGAATGTGGTTTTCTCCTGATCCTCCGGATGCATATGAATCTAGAATCACCTTGATAATCCATCAAGGAAGCAAAAATCGTGCCCCCTGCTAGCGATAGAGCACAGATCAATAAAAGAATGTGGAAAGTGGTCTTTCGATTTACGTTATTTAATTTACGATATTTCCCACATACGCGCCATCCCGTGTACGGCCTTTGCTGGATTGAGCATGTTTTCTCATTTCTTCACTATAGGTCATTCCTCCCTTCTTGGAACAACCAGGACTGACTTACCCAAGGCCTGTCCAGAGATGGGGTAGATAATCTTGCTCAAGGAGCTTTATGACCTTCCTTCTTTACTACCTCCTTGATTTCGGGTTTAACTCTTCTTTGAGGTTAGACACATGGTTTTTGAAACTCGTCTCCATGAAATTTTGAGCAAGTACAGAAGGACGGATCAATCCTTTTTATGTCCTACGATACTCCATCGATTCCCATTATGATTCCTTTAGAACCTCAATAGGGACTTGGCTTTCCTCGACGGTAGATAATGCGACCGGAGATGGACTACTTGGAGTTGGTCTGTTTTCTAGAGGAAAGCGTACTCAAGGTTTGGGTATTCCTACTCAAGTTTGGTGGTTTGATAGCTTGAGGGATTCAACCAGTTTCTTTGGGGCCTCTTCCATCGAGTGCTCGACCGGCTATGCCCTAGGGTAGAAGGAAACTTCTTGCACTTCGTTGGATCTTCCTCTTCTTCTACTTCAGTCCATTTTCTGTCGTGATCGACCGTGTCAACCCCCCCCCATTGTTTCTGGACAAGCTTAGCGTGTAATCGGCGCAATACAAATAATCGTCTTACGAGTTTTTGGATTTCATGTATTTCCCAATGTTGAAGGCGACGGTTTCACTTCTGACTGTCAGACTTAACTTTCCCTCGTGAACATCAATTACAGCCCTTGCTGTGGCGAGGATGGGCCGACCTAAAATGATCGGGACTAGCTCGTCTTCATCCATTTCCAAAACTACGAAATCAACTGGAAAGATAAACTTACTTACTTTTACCAATAGATTCTCGCAGACCCCGATGGGGTATTTGATAGATCGATCAGCCAGTTGAATACTCATTCTGGTTGGTTTTAGTTTAGAAATCCCTAATTGTCCGAAGAGAGAGTGTGGCATGTGATTGATACTGGCCCTTAAATCAGCCAATGCGTTCTTTACTGCCAGAGGTCCAATAAGACATGGCAGTGTGAAGCTTCCTGGGTCTCCTTCATTTTGGGGCAGCCTCCTTTGGATGATAGCGGAACATACCTCACTAAGCTTTACCGAGGAGGCCGCCTTTTCAAGTTTTTCCTTATGAGAAAGGAGATCCTTTAAGACCTTGGCTCCCTTTGGCATATGGATCATACCTTCCAAGAATGACAGATTGATACGAATCTGTTTGAAGATTAAGAGAATCCGCTTATCTTCGTCATCCTTTTTATGCTTCTTCACTCTAGATGGAAAGGGAAGGTTTGATGACATGGAGGGTTAGTAAAAAATGGATGGCCAGGGGGCAAGCTCTTCATTATGTGTAATGCTTGGCTCTGCGCCCTCGGTTCCTTCCTTTTTGGTTGCTCCTTTAGTATTGTTGAGCAAGTTGGGTTCAAAAAAGGGTGGGTCTCGAATCTGACTCCTAATCTTAGTTGTTAAGGCAAAAGTTATTCTTCAGGTTTAGGAGTTTCGCTTTTCCCGATTGCGGAGAGGATTTGGGAGAATTCTTTATGCATTTCCTTATGGTGCTGGCAAGCATCTCTTCTATCCCCTTCGTGTGGGATTTCTTTTTGAGCATAAAGTTGGCGAGCTCGTCTTTAAATTTATACTTCTAACAACCTATTCGGGACCATCCTCTCCTTCTTCTTTATGTTTGTTGTTCCCTCATGGTGGGGTATTGTCGTTCCTGAAAGAACTCTCATAAGGGAAGTATCATCATAGATTGTCTGCCCTGTACAAGTAAAACTGCCTCGGTTGTGGTTGTTCTGCCTGCATTCATCCGTCCTCATGGGATCCTCTACAGTAATCACAAATTAGTAGGGTTTTTCAACCCAACCTCTCGAGTAGGTGTTTCGAGGTAGGAGATTTGGTTGCAATCCCTTTTTAGATGCCCCCTGAATGTAGGTTGCATTGCCTTTGAAATGGAAGAAACATTTCATTGGATGGAAATAAGGTCATCCGCACAATCGTCTTGTGTATTGGATGTATGCTTCAATTCGGTTCCCACCCCTCCTCTTCGTGAGAGAGTTAAAGCGGAAATTAAGCGAATTGATCGAGTTCATACGTGGTCCGGAGATATGTTAACGTGAAAGATTTATACCATAAGCTATTTTTGTGAATCCCATGATAGGGGACATTGTTTATAGGTTTCTGGGAAACGGATCCAGGCACTTTTTTGATTGGATTCGTCGGTCCCGTTACTGAATCATAGACTATATCTCTTAGGGACGCAGTTACGTCTTGCATGGAAAATAAATAATCACGGGGGAGGGAATCGTGATACAAACGTTTCCCCTGACCGTAAATTTGGGTGAGGTATTTAATCAAGACCCAAGCTGTGCGTCCCCTTTTAGGGAGAATGTGAAAGAGACGCAAGTCTAGAATGTAATCCCTAATCGCTCCGTCATCTGTATGATATCAAAGATAACGTAGAAGAGTTTGAAATCCAAGACGAGGACCTACGCTCTAATCATATGGAACGTGCAAGTTCCCTGAATTCGTAGTATTATTGATGGAGGCAATGATTATCCAGTCCTGTCACAGGAGGATGATTGGGTTTTGGAAACCGGAGGAATTGGGGTGAGAATGTTCATGTAAGGTCTTGGGAGGGGTTGGCGGTTTAGTTCCAGTGTTGATGGAAGAGGATGCTTCATCATCAAAGAGGTTTCTTCTGACTAACGCTGAGATTCATTTTTTTTAGACAGCCAAGCGGCACTCCTAAGCATTGAAATTCTCATTTCGGTTCGTCGAGGGTTTGTTAAACCTTTAACGGTGCTAACGTGTCATGATGACAGTTTTTACAAACAAATAACACAAATAAAAGATAGACCGACGAGAAAGCTAGATATCTGTAACTAAATTCTCACTTAAAAGGATTCAAGTGATTAGAACTGATTAAACAATGAACAAAAACCTAACGATTCCCCAGCAGTGGCGCCAAAAAGTGATGGATGGTTGTGAAGCAATTTCACATGAGTTTTACAATCCCCTAGGCAGTGTACCTACTCGTTGCAGTGTAGTATAGGCAAGACTCAGGGGTTGTTATCGTTCTCTATGGGAATAGGTTGGGAAGGCTTAATCACTTCTAACAAAAATAAAAGAGGTGAGAGAAGATCTTTTTTGTGTTTTTTATATTTATTGAAGCATTAAATCTATGTTTTAGAGTTGGAGTTTTGTTTATCTAATTACTAAACTAATTAATATCTAATCTACTAGTGATAAATTTATGATAAGCAAATGTATTGACCTAATCATGCACCACTCCTCAGATTGTTTCTCCTAGATCCATTATTTTGTCACACTTGTGATGATCTGTGTAAGTAATTCCTAGGTCATGAACGGATTACACGAACCCGCTGTCTATTTAATATTCCGTTAAGGCAACGCACAAGTAAGGTAGTATGAAGACTATTACAAGGCCCCTAAGAGTATATTAAATGCATGTGAAATAACTTAAGAGGGATCAACCATACAGTGGGTAAGGTAGTATGAAGACTGTTACCGATGGTATCCTTTCTACACCACTCGCGTTTCCCTAGACATATCAATAGTGATACAGATAAAAGCTGGTTTTCTAAAGCCTAACGCGCACATTCATCAACAAGAAGCAACATCAAAAGGATCTACAACCTAAGTTTCATGCAATCATAGATAAATACAAAGGAGGGTTTAGCCTCGCATGTTATAAAGAAAGCAAGAAGATAAATCAATCAAACAACACATAGACATATTGAATGATTAATGATAAATAACCTTACTTGATTAAAACATGGATTCAAGGTAGTACAATAGGGTTTTGAGGCCCTAAAAACGACCTATAAAGCTCCTAAAATGACTAGGGTTCGTCTCCCTAGGTTTATACAAAGTTATCCCAAAGTTACACACTTAAAACCGTAAAAACAGATTTATATTTATAGAGATATCGACGCCACGGCGTCGCTTAGAAATCCTGACGCCGTCGCCACGTAGATGTAACTAGATCCTCTTTAAGTCGGCCACGTCCTGACGCCGTCGCGAGATTCCTGACGCCGTCACT
The DNA here is from genome assembly GCA_026074375.1 of Tanacetum coccineum. NCBI lineage: Eukaryota > Viridiplantae > Streptophyta > Magnoliopsida > Asterales > Asteraceae > Tanacetum > Tanacetum coccineum. The sequence goes on along the minus strand of BQNB010101011.1, from coordinate 974 downwards.
ATATAGATCATGACGGCGTCGCTTCATGCCTGCGACGCCGTCTCCAGTCATTGTATGCATAAATCTTCAAAAGATTTGGTGTAAGTCCGTAATCTTGTCTGTTTCTTCTCCAAATGAGCACAAATCACGTGTATTTCCTCCAAAGTCATCCAAGTGCTAAGAACCTGAAAACAAACGATTAATGTAACACCCCCATTTTGACAAATATAGCAGCGGAAGCTAATCTGAGGTATTACTTCATAGTACAACAGACATAATCATAGAAAATGAATCGTAAAGAGACGTTTTCGAAAAATTTAGTTATCATTCATTTATTCATTAGAGTTTTACAAAAAGAGAGGTCCTAAAATCTAGAAACATAAAGTTTGAATGATAACAGTTTAGCCATCTTCAAGTCCAATGTCACTCCGTGCCATAGGTTGCTTAAGTACCTGAGATAAACATGCTAAAAGGGTCAACACAAAGGATGAGTGAAATTCATAGGTTTATGATAACCATTTTGAATATAAGTCTTCGTAACAGTGGGTTACGTTGTTATACACCTATAAGTGTAATAATTGCAATGAGTACAATTATTATAGAAAACCTTTTTATTGCCCTAAGCTCACGACATCAATACGTTAACATGAAAATCACCGTAGTGACATTGGTTGAGGAACAAATGTCCTCGTGGAAAGGTAACTTGCCAAAGTTACCCATTATAATCAAATATAGTGCTATTGGTACCAGAAAGTATAGGTACACCAACGGGAGTCGTCACACCCCGATAGATCTATCCATAATATTCGCGTTCACTCGCAAGTGACTAATGGTTCATGATTAAGAAATATTGGCAGTGTAAGGTACTTAGGCAATAATATATCTGGCGTACAGTTGGAAAAATAATCGTATTCATGGTTTATAGCATGTATCCCCCTCGCGGGTTTATGAAAACATTCGAAGATTTAAAATGCGAGGCTATAAACTCACCTTAA
>BQNB010101010.1:7566-24575 GCA_026074375.1 Tanacetum coccineum | reverse complement strand
TGTTTTGTGAAGACAAGCTAAAATGCGCATAATTTGGAGCTAAAACAAAGACATTTGAAGATTGCTGAAATTTCACCAATACGCCGTATCCAACTAAACAGATACACCGTATCTGCGCCAAGACTTCACAAGAAAACGCGTTTAACCAATTCCCAATACGGCGTATCTATGTTTTCTACATACGCCGTATCCATAAAGATACTATTTGAAGATACAGTAAATCAAGTAAATTGGGAATGATATCAAAGATTATGAACGTAGCGCGCACTCTAAGGAATCCAGCCCAATACGCCGTATAGACCTTGCTGGATACGGCGTATCGAGTCTTTTTCAGACACTTAAAATAGAAGACTCAAAAACGAGTTTTCAGTGTGCAATATCATATTCTTTATACCATACTCACTAAAAACAAATTTTAGAAGAGAAGATCAGCCACCAAGTCCGATTTCCAGAAGATTTATGAAGCCAAGAAGGTCCTGAAAAGTGGTCCGATCAATGGGAAAACACTTGTAATCTCTACTCTACTATACGCGTTCGGTTAGCATTATGTTTAATCGTTCATCTATGATTTTGTGTATTGCTACAATGACTATCGGCTAATATCTTTAGGTATTAGCCATGTTTATGATAATATAATGTTTTGATTTGTCTTTATATCGATTGTTCCTTATTCATTGTATGTTGATTATGTTTATCACTTCATACCCCGTTTATGTGCTTAGATTATAGTTTTTTCCTATCAATTCAACTGGGTCTAGTCCTACAGTTTTGTGCGCTGCACTTCGGTGTTGTTTCGGGCGTAGACTAAGAGTCCGTGATGGAACTTATAAAGCTTATTATATAATAGAAAATAAGCTCACCAATAGAAAGCCCCTGTTTTGATCTTTGGTTAAGTGATAGGTAGACTAAGCGGTGACTTAGGATTACACATAACGTCCTGTTTCCATAGGTAGTTAAGTGGGTGTGGACTACTAGTATATGAATTTCCATTAAGCAGTAAGTTGGTAAATCCTCCATGAGCTAGGATTCAATATAACCACCATTATAGTTTCCTAGATAGATTATAATCAACTGTGTGAGCTTTATGCGGGTTTAGGTTAATTGTGACAGGATTAACCAGCAACCTAACTTTGGAATGATATACCATCAACGAATTAATATAATCATTGTACGAATAGACAATCAAGGGATATTATTAGATTAAACTAGCTAATACGTTTTCCTCACATTTGACTGCTTTCTAATCTTTTGTTAATCTATTATGTGCGTTATTTGTTATCACCTTAGGATAATTAGAACTAAACTCGTGACAGTCTCTCAGGCTAAACCCCCCCCTTTGCGTTAGTGTAAGTTTAATAAGATTTAATTAGAATAATTAGGTTAAATTAGTATTAAAACTAAATAAATAAAATACCAATAGAATTAAGAGTTAACTTCCACTCTTAGTGATCGACACCCTACTTACCAACGAAGCTACATCTTGACCGGGTACACTGCCCGTTAAAGTGTTGTTTTTAGGTATAGTTGGCATAAAATAAATAGTAAAACTTGATAACAAAAATAACACCTACACTACGACACATCAGGTTTTTGGCGCCGCTGCCGGGGAGTACGATTGTTTAATTTCTTAGTGTTTGCTGTTATTTATTGAATACGGCGTATCCCTTTTCTTTGAATACAGCGTATTCGACATCAAACATTGATACGGCGTATCCAGTTTACTGAATACGACGTATCGACTGTCTGATACAGCAACAATTTTAGTTAGCTTTCTTGTTTAGTTTTCAAGAATAGTTTTACTTCGAATTATATCTTTTTTTCAGGTACTGTTTTCAGAGAGCCTCCTTACCTATTCAATTACCATACAAGGAGGTTAACTATAGAAGAAATGTTGGCTAAATTCATTGATGAAGGTAAACGTGAACACGAGGAGATGGAGATATTCATTAAAGAATTTAGAACCACCAAGGAGTTTTTGTTAAAAACACGAAGCAACTTATTGAGTGAGTTGAAAATCAAGGTAAACGAATTGTCAAAGGTTGTGAGTAACGTTTTGATTTCAAAAAACGAAGTCAAAAGAGTGACAACTAAGGGATGAAATATGACGTCTGAAACCACGCGTAGCAAAAAAATTAATGAAACTGGAATCAACAAGAATGAACCTCCCAGATTTGAACAAGATGTGCAGGAAAAGCCGCATGATGATGGTGTGGAAAATAAATCTTTGAGTATTCCTGAAAGAACTAATCAACCATTGGTAAAACCAAAGCAATCATCTATTCCTTTCCCAAACCGAGTGAGAAATGAAAAAGAAGAAGCACTACAACGAAATTTTTTAGAGAATCTAAAACAACTTGATATTAATATTTCGTTTATCGAAGCCCTAGTGAAAATACCAAAATACGCTAAATATCTGAAGAGTTTACTGACGAATAAATCCAAACTTGAAAAGGCTTGTACAGAAACAATGAACGAACGGTGCTCTGTTGTTTTGCTCAACGAACTTTCATTAAAATAAAAAGACCCAGAGAGTCACACTACCCCTTGTCAAGTATTGGAGAAACATATGAAGGTGTTAACTGAGAGGGAAATTAATGATGAATTCACATATGAAGGTGTTAACTGAGAGGGAAATTAATGATGAATTCTCTAACCTGCATTTAATGGTGCTAAAATCTAAGTCTAGTAACGATGAACCATGGTATGCGGATTTCGTTAATTATATTGTTGGAAAGGTTGTTCCCCCAAATTGGACCTTTGAAAAAGAAAGAGGTTTTTCTCGCAAGTCAAGACCTATTTCTAGGAAAAACCTTATGCATTTAAACTATGCGCGAATAATATAATGAGAAGATGTGTATTCGAAAGTGAAACCCTTGAAATTCTGGCGCATTGTCATTCAAAACCTACTGGTGGGCATCATAGTGCTAGTGTTACCGCAAAGAAGGTTTACGAGTCTGGATTTTACTGGCCTAGTATCTTTAAGGATGCTAATGAGTATGTAAGACATTGTGATGCATGTCAAAGATCGAGGAACATATCTTCAAGGAACGAAATGACTCAAAATAACGTTCAGGTATGCGAAGTCTTCGATGTTTGGGTATTAGATTTTATGGGACCATTTCCCAAATCTAGAGGTAATAAATACATATTAGTGGCTGTCGATTATGTGTCCAAATGGGTTGAAGCTCACACATTACCTACAAATGATGCGCGCATTATGGTTAAGTTTTTAAGACAGTTATTTTCTAGGTTTGGAGTTCCTAAAGCTTTGATTAGTGATAGAGGGATGCATTTTTGTAATTCTCAGCTTGAAAAAGCTTTACAAAGATATGGTGTGACTTACAAATTATCCATGGCATATCACCCTTAATCTAATGGACAAACTAAAGTTACTAATAGGGCTATTAAATGTATCTTAGAAAGATCAATGGGGTACAATCCTATAGGTTGGTCGGAAAAACCTTAATGATGCATTGTGGGCATTTAGGACGGCCTACAAAACACTGACAGGGTGTACACCTTTTAGATTAGTTTATGGGAAAGCATGTCATTTACCCATAGAGATCGAGCATAAGGCACATTAGGCATTAAAACAATGTAATATAGATTTAACGCTTGCTAGCGAAAGTCGTCTTATGCAGCTTAATGAGTTAGCCAAATTAAGAGATGGTGCTTATGAGAATACTAAAATTTACAAAGAACGGACCAAGAAATGGCAAGATTCTAGACTTCGTGGTGATAAAGATTTTAAGGTAGGCGACAAGGTGTTACTTTATAATTCTCATTTGAAGATCTACCCTGGAAAACTTAAATCGAAATGGAGCAGTCCAAACATTGTTAAGACGATGTATCCACATGAGGCTATAGAAATCACAGACAAGGACGGGTTTAACTTCAAGGTCAATGGACAACGATTAAAGAAATATTACGGAGGTAACATTGATAAAGAGGATGATGAAGTTATAGAATTTGAGAATGGTATAACATGAGGCTGAAGGGAGTCTAACTTAAAGACTCTCACAAAAATAAAAATGCTTGCCGGGAGACAACCCAGAATTTGTCATCCTGTTATCGAGTCTGTCTTCACAGACAGTCCATACGACGTATCAAACCCCTATGGATACGGCGTATGGACCTGTCTGAATGTTATCATTCATTTAAATTCCAATATTTAGTTTTTGGTATTTAAAAAAAAATTAATTTTAATTGTTTTTGCAGGTTTCCATACGGCGTATCCTTGGGTTTGGGATACGGCGTATTGACTACCTGTACAATATGTGTGTTTATTTTTCACATTATAAACAGAGATAGAGTTGTAGGTTGTCTTCTAATCTTTTATGCAGGACCTTGCTGAAACTATGATATGGTATATTCTGAAAAAGACATGTGTTGAACTTATCCAGGCATTCTGAAGCCCTAGTCAACACACTTTTTGCTCAAGGACGTATCTTGGAGAATTATCAAGAGCAAAACAGCAGGGAGTTTTTTGTTCTAATTCTATTTTCCATTATAATTTAATTGTTTTATCTATACAACAAGGACGTTGTATAATTTAAGTAGGGGGTGGAGAATTAGAACGTACTTGTCTTCTTTTTTACAAAATAACATGCTACGAGCTTAAAAGTGCTTAAAAACGGCCAAATTTAAAAAAACTTCAGCTTGACTTTTGTAAAAATCACTAGTTACGTTACCTAGCGCACTATAACCCTTGATACATATTGTGATAATTAAGCCTATTCCGTTTCCAACTGTTTACTAAAAAATCCACAAAATTATGAGTGTGCCGGTGATGTAGTGGACTTTAGAACTTGGCATGGTATATCACTTGAGACCGCAATGATTAGTACTATGGGTTTAGATGGAGGAACATGATCAACTGATAAATTTCTAGGATTAAACCAAATAGCCTACATGTCGTAAAATTAACTAACCACACTGGTTAGTTAAGCTCGTGTAACCTTGATTTACACTCATTTTTTAAGTAAAAATCCCCTAGAACAACCTGTTGAGCCATTCCTTTCCTTTTTTACACCATATTATATGTTTTGTTACACCTTTGCACCTTAGCCTACCGTGTAGATTAAGCCTATTTTAATCAATGTTGCTAGTTGCTTTCGTGTAAAGTTTTGTATTTCATGTGTCAAAGTGAAATTTTTCTGTCTCTATAATGGTCGGGAAATTGCACAATGCAATGGAAAAATATGTAGCTCGTAAGTTTCGCTACTTTCGCGATTATGAATCTTGTCCGAAGAAGAAGTGTTACAAGGAAAAGATTATCCAGATGAATTATGATAGTGAAGACGGTCAAATAAAACTGAGATTTATTATGTCTTGCAAAAAAAAGAGAAGGAAGAAAAATAGTCATTTCAAAAGAAGTTTATACCGAAGAAATCACTTGGAAGGATCGATTATTCATTGATACGTTACAAAAATCAATGATGTAAAGTCTTGTAAAAAGTGGCCGATATCACCACTTATTATGTAAAAGTATGTAAAGAGCGGGATGTAAGGGAAGTTGACTATTATGGGAATGCCAACTTAGGTCATCTTTGTCATTTCTGTGATCGAGGCGTCTGTCTATATATTTGAGTCTTTGTCCTGGAACGGTCGGGGGAAAGTTACTAGCAACCGTTCCTTATTTGTTGGCTTAATCTATTTGTTTTGTAAATTTTACTTAACACCTATTTTACTTCCCTTTCCTAGCAACTAACCTTAGTGTCTACTCGAACGAGGACTTGTTTGAGCATGCATGTCTATTCTGTCGTTACGGCTATGTATGCATGTTGCAGCTGCCTTGTTGGATGACGACTTTTGGTGAAAGTTAGAAGCTCCCTACCCTATATCGTTCTTCATCCTAATCGCTGGTTAAACACGAACAAGGATATGATCGGATTGTATATGTCTATTCTGTCATTGTGGTCGTGTATGTACGATACAGCTTCCTTGTTGGTGTGGTACTTATAGTGAAAGACTATTGAATGATCAACCCTAAGCCTTCTTAACCCAATTTATCTTTTGACTTGTTTCTCTTTAGCTTTAGCGATGGGGATGTGTATCCTTGCCAAGCCTATGATACGAAGCTAATCACGACCGAGCAATTGAGCGTACCAATCAAATGTTGCACCCTAGATTAGTCGAGTGATCTGAGTGTTTTCATCTCCATATTTTGTGAGAAGCTTGGTTATGTATAGGTGATTAGGAGAAAATGATGCTTAAACGGAAAATCCTGAAATTCGATTGGGACATATTTTCATAAACTAGAACTTTTTCTAAGGTCTACTTAAGGACAAGTAGGATTTAAGTGGGGGGAGGTATTTGATGACATCAAATAACGTCACTTTATTATATCATTTATCCCATCTGTTTTGCCTACTTTTATGTAATTATTGCATTATTTGGTACTTAATTGCTTTAAAGTTGATAAATGCAGTAATTCAAGAGTGTTTTGTGAAGACAAGCTAAAAGGCACATAATTTTGAGCTAAAACAAAGTTATTTGAAGAATGTTGATTTTTGACCAATACGCCGTATCCAACAAAATAGATACGGCGTATCAGCACCAAGACTTCATGAGAAAACGCGTTTGACCAATTCCTAATATGGCGTATCCATTCTGTCTACATACGCCATATCCATGAAGATAACTATTCAAAGACTCAGTAATAAATGTAAATTGAGAATGATATAACTGATTGATTAAGAACGTAGCGCGCACTCCAAGGAATTCAACCCTTTACGCCGTATCATTCAAGAAGCATACGCCGTCTCTAAAGACTTTGAAGAACTCAAGACCATTGCCTGACTTTGAAGAATATGTCGTATATACGCGTATATGATACTTTGGTCAAAAATCAAGAAAAAACACATTTTCAGCGGATATGCGAATCCTAAAACGGAATGCGTATCCAAAAAGTTGGGGGGGGGGGGGAATTTAGGGAATAGGATATGGCGTATCCCAAACCTGCTCAAGAACAATCTAGAATATTTTATACGTGAGCTTACCCAACCAAACCCATACGCGTATAGAGTTTCCAAATTACGCCGTCTCGACCAAGTTCAAAGTCCTATAAAACAAAACCCTAAATACGATTTAGGGTCTGGCTTTAGGCCACCAAGTCCGATTTTCTAGAAGAGTTTATGAAAGCCCAGAAGGGTCTTGAAAAAGTGGTCCGATCAATGGAAAACTCTTGTAATCTGTACACTCCACTGAACGCGTCCGGTTAGCATTATGTTTTAATCGTTCATCTACGATTTCGTGTATTGTTACAATGACTATCGGCTAATACCTAAAGGTATTAGCCATGTTTATGATAATATAATGTTTTGATTTGTCTTTATATCGATTGTTCCTTATTTGTTGTATGTAGATTATGTTTATCACTTCATACCCGTTTATGTGCTTAATTATGTATTTTTTCTATCATTTAACTGGGTCTAGTCCTACATATTTAATGCCCTGCAACTTCGGTGTTGTTTGGGCGTAGGCTAAGAGTCCGAGATGGAAACATATAATGATTGTTCATATAACTAGAATAATAGGATCACTAATAGAAAGCCATGTTTCGATCTATGGTTTAGTGGATAGGTAGACGTAGCCGGTGACTTAGGATTACACATAACGTCATGTTTCCATAGGTAGTTAAGTGGGTGTGGACTACTAGTGTATGAATTTCCATTAAGCGGTAAGTTGGTAAAGCCTCCATGAGCTAGGATTCAATATAACCACCAATATAGTTTCCTAGATAGATTATAATCAATAGTGTGAGCTTTATCCGGGTTTTGGTTAATTGTGACAGGATTAACTAGCAACCTAACTTTGGAATGATATACCACCAATGAATTAATACAATCATTGCACGAATAGAAAATCAAGGCATATTATTATATTAAATTGGCTAATACGTTTTCCTCACATTTGACCGCTTCCCAATCTTTTGTTAATCTCTTGTGTGCGTTATTTGTTATTACCTTAGGATAATTAGAACTAAACTCGTGCCAGTCTCTCAGGCTAAAAACCCCCCTTTGCGTTAGTTTAAGTTTAATTATATTTAATTAGAATAATTAGGTTAAATTAGTATTAAAATTAAATAAATAATATACCAGTAGAATTAAGAGTTAACTTCCACTCTTAGGTTGTGTTTGGCGAAACGTAGCAGTACCAATAGAAGGAAGCAATAGCAGTAAGCAACAAGCAGTAGCAATAAGCAGTAGCCGTTAGCAGTAGTTGTTTGTTAAATAAAAGTGTTTGGTAATGTAGTTGTAGTTGTAATTATAAAATGTAAAATGACTAATAAAGACATATACACATTAACATAAAAATTATGTAAATAATTAAAAGGGGCATATATGTCATTTGAGAGCCAAACGCTAGCGGCTAGACTAAATGCTCCTTGAAGGAGCATTTTGAATAAGAGCGGTTCCACATAATTCAACCGCTAGTTGCTCGTTGCCAAACAAGCATTATATTTAAACCGCTAGTCCTTAGTTGCTCCAAAACGCTCTTAAATGCTTGATACCAAACACACCCTTAGTGATCGACACCCTACTTACCAATGAAGCTACATCTTGACCGGGTACACTGCCCGTTAGAGTGTTGTTTTTAGGTATAGTCGGCATAAAATAAATAGTAAAACTTGATAACAAAAATAACACCTACACGATGACACATCAGTTACGTGTTATAAAACCAACTTAGTATAAAGGTGATGCAACTATAAGCCACCTATTGATTTTAAGGATGATGCAACTATAAGCCATCCGATGTTATGAAGAATAGGTTAGCCCGCTCCGCAAGATCTCATTATTAGCTAACCCACTATGAAGATATTATCAAGTTTTCGCACTTGAAGACTTGGACTATTTATGGACAGTATCCAGTTATGGATACCTTAGATTATATATGACTATTTGTTTTGTGTTTTTATCTTAACACTAATTGAATGTGTATTCCATGTCTATCCTAACCCTTATATCACCCAATAAAACTGTGTTATGTCACCCATGTTGCCTTTAAGAATTGTTTAGACCCTAACTCTAACTGTTGCAAATTTATATACACTCCAAGCTTATGATAGAATACATACTATGACTGTGTAGATGAGCGATCACCTCGAAAATGAACACTTAGACTAGTTGAGAGTTGAGTGATTTTTGATCCCCTTTTCGTGAGGTGTTCGGATTTGATGTTTCCAGCATAAGCCTTTTATAGATTCATTTCTTTGTGTCAAATCTGAGAAATCTCTTTATAAACCATTCTAACAGGTCTACTTGAGGGCAAGCAAAAGTCAAGTGGGGGGATATTTGATAACATCAAATATTTGATACTTTTTAGTGTCAATTATCCCCTAAAAATACTTGCAATTGTCTTATAAATACTTGAATTCGATACATTTGCGGTTATTTCACTATTTTTAGGTAAATGCAAGTATGTGACAAGAAACACGGGAAAAGGACGTAAAAATGAAGAAAACACGGATTCTTACGAGACTTTACAACGTAACACCTACGATAGTGTTACGTCGTAACCTATTAAAGGCAAGACACATCACCCAGCAAGATTAAGGCATAACCAAACGAGAAGATTACGCCATAACATTATTATTATGAAAGGCCGAGTCATCCTAGTCAGCATTACGGCGTAACATAAACAATTAGTTAAGCCGTAACATAATTTATGCCTACAACATGGAAAGCCTCGTCGGCACTTTTATGGCGTAACACTCTAGAAGGTTACGTCGTAACCTATTCGAAATCTATAAATAGAGGCCTCATTCAGCCACTTCATCATCAACTATTCCACCACATATCTAAGGGGTGATCAAGTCCTTTATAGCTCAAAGAATTCGACCAGAACTCCAAGGGAGATCACACTTAATTTAATTTTGTATTTAATCGTTCATAAACGAATCCTGTAAGAATTATGATTTTTCCATCCATGATTATCTTTATTAATTCTTGCTTTGTTGTTACCATGAGCGGCTAAGCACTTCAAGTGCTAGCCGGGTCATGAATTTACTATTGTTATAATTCTTGTTTCCTGTTAAGATCATAGTTTTGTTAGATATCCTTTTGGCTATCGTGTAATCCTGGGTTTTGGTAGTATTGCGGGTGGTATAGATCATCTTAATCCTGTTATTAGATTACCACTTAAACATGGGATTAGCAGGGTACTAGGGTTGGATGATTATTCTAACCCTAATGTAGTAACTAACCCTGTTACCACCTTTATCACTTAATATACTTAAAAATCACAGAAACTCTTTCAGAGAGGGTTAATAATCTGTATAGGTTATTAGACTAGTTCTTGGGATAGTTGGGATTAATCACTATGAACTGGTTGCCCTACCTTCGTAACTTTTGGGGGATTCGGGATCGCAAGAATTATAGGGCAAACCAAAGATATCTATTCAGGTCTGTCGACTTTAGAAACCATCAATGAGACCATGATGCAACATTGCACAGGAAAACATAGTTATAAAGATAGTAATGTAATGGCTAGGCTAGCACGTTTCTCCCCTGATTACTTCTATCTCTTTTATTTTTACGCTTATGTACTTTCTTGTTTATCTCAAAATCAATCTTAAAACTACTTTAAAATGTGACACTCCAAATTAAGACTATTTAACACTTAGCTCTTGGGACGACCTCGGATTTACCATCTCTACACTACTCACGACCGGGATATTTGCCCGTTAGTGCGTTTGTAAAGGTAAAGCAAGTTTTATAAGTTTAAAACTTGAATAAAATATATTTTAAAATAAAATACACATCACAAACCATATGTAATACAAATGAATTCTCTCTCCAGGCATAGAAGTGAATGTGTTAAAATCATCATACAACTTGGATTCTCGCTCTTGCAATGATAACTCTGAACCTTGAATGAGTAATTTGACTCTATCCTAAATCTGCTTTGCATGTTCATTATGATTAACCAAATTGTAAATGTCTTGAGGTAACCCTTGCATAACAATGTTTGTTGCCTTGATATCAACTGATTCACGAATATTTTCTTCATCTGTGAGATTAGTGTATGTTCGTGCTCTGACCATTGCTGGAGTAGTTTCATTTTCAGGTTCTACAATTATGTCGTATTAGAAAGGTCTGTTGAGAACTGAATCAACAAGTAACTTGCCATGTTCCTTGCCTTTGATGTACAACAGCATACGACTTGCTCATGAACTGTAATTAGTCTTATCAAGCATAGGGGGACGTTTGTCAGCCCCGACAACAATGACATTTTTTATTAATGATAAACTCATCTTGAGATACTTGAAGTGTGAAATGAAATGATTAGATCGATTCAGTGAATGATGATAATTGTGTTAAAGTGATGTTGTTATAAGTGATTAAGTCCTTGTTATTTCACGTAATTTTACTAATCTTGATTAAACCGGGAAAATAAGTTAGTATTTCACGGGATTTTACTAATCCAAGACAAACCGTTGATAATAACTTTTTCTTGAAAATTACGTATTCCTTAGAAAAATTACCAAACATAAACCGCATAAAATCTTTATGTCATATTCCATAGAAAAACTGTTATGTCATATTCCGCAGAAAAATTGTTATGTCATATTCCGCAGAAATACTCTTATGTCATATTCCGCAAAAGAATAGAAATTTTGGCAAACTTTTGTTTCCTAAAGATGTCATAAACCGCAGAAGTAACATCTGTTAAACTTATTTCACAGACTTACTTATTCCGCAGAAACATAAACCACATAAATGCTTATGTCATAAATCGCAGGATTAGGAAATTTTTTTGGCAGAGTTTCGTTTCCTCAAAATGACATAAACCGCAGAAAAACCACCAGTGATATAAACCGCATAAATAACTTATGACATAAACCGCAAAAATATCCTATGACATAAACCGCTGAAATAACTTATGACATAAACCACATAACTCAAACATAAACCACAGAACTCAAACATAAACCGCAGTCTTCATACATAAACCGCAATGTTCAAACTTTTCCAGAAAACCAACTTTTAAATCACTTAAAAACCACACTTTTTAATGTTTTTGATCCAAACCTTTTGTACAACTAACTATATCTGGGCTAGTACTATCATAAAAACACAAACTTGAAGGTTCAACAAAAATATTGAGTTTATGAAAAGGACGTACGAACCAAAAAAACTTTATAAAACCGTACTTTTTGATTTAAAAATGCACACAAAACTCACACAATCACCCCATAGTGACTGATACCAATTGATGATATCACAAATCAAGACCTAGATGAGATTCTAAAGAGAAACTAGAGAGAGAAAGAGAGTGGATGGCACTTGTAGAGAAAGAAAGTAAAATAACATAAAATAGGAGTTCTTACAAATGACCAACACCCTCTCCATGGGATGGAGAGGGCTTATATAGTACCACATATGGACGGCAAGCCCATGGAGAGTCCATAGGCTTGGCCCGGTTAGCTTACACGTAACCGAATTATTGACTACGAGCTACAATATACTATTTTGGTAGTGACCGAGTCTTTTCTTGACTCCTAACAAGCAATAATTGGAAGCACATTATATGTACATGGAAAAGATTCAGGAGATTCTACACGTCACTGATGATAACTATGGACCTACCTGTAATACTGAGCCATTGGAACAAGTACACACTGACAATGAATATAATGTGTTTGCTAAAGACATACAACATTCTGAGCAACCTGAAACAATTAATGACACATATGTGATGGAAACGGTTGATAGTAATGTCATTCTTGATCACTCAGATATGTGTAATAATAACTTCGAGGATGACCTGAATGCTGATGATAATGATGAAGATGAGCGTGTTGAGCTTGCTAACTTAATTGCTAATTTAAAACTTGATATTGGTGAAAATAAAAAGATTCAAAAGCGATTAAGGAAAACAAATGCAACACTCACTCATGAATTAAATGAAAGAAAATATGCTCTTACTGAGTCAAATGACATTCTGGATAGATGCAAAAGTACCCTTCATCAAAAAAAGGTTGAGTTTGAGAAGTACATAACATATAAAAATTGTCAACTTGAAAAAAGAAGAGATCGAACGTAAAAATAAAGAAACTCTGGATTTATCACAACAAAAGCATCAATCTAATGAAGCTTTAAAAACACAAGCATATGAAACTTTTCAATTTAAAGAGAATAATGTTGCGTTAATACATCAAGGATCTTTAGAAAACATTTGATATGATCTTCTTCGGAAAGAAAAAAACAATTTCAAAAAGATTTCAAAGTAAGTCAAGATAAAGATATTGATAAAATGATTGCTTTGGAAAATCAAGTAAAAATTTTAAACGACGTTGTTTATAAAACTAATCAGTCTGTCCAAATCATTCACATGCTACCACCTAATCTTAATTCGTATAATAATGGTAAAGCAAGTTTTGTTAATCGTATGCACCTTATGAAAGCTTAATTTGAAAAACCATGTTTGTATAAGGTACTATACGATAAAGACGATCTTGCACATATTTTTGCACCTAACTGTGATGAGACTCTCATTCTTGAGAAAGAAAGTAGATCAAAATTGGATAAAGACTTAGTGAAACCATATGATTACACATATCAAAACAGTCTTTACAAGCTTTTTACACTGCAAACACAGAAATCTCTTTATCAATTGTACTTTGCCATGAAACTTAGAATGAAATTATGGAAAAAAATCTTTTGTAAAACACAAACCAAATATTGTGAAAAACATAGGATTTTTACCTAATCAATCTTCAATGAGTAAAAGTAGACAAGCTTTTCATATTGTTAAACACAACATAACTAACTTTCAAACAATCATTAACATGGATTGGCAAAGTCGTTTGGAACATATAATGGATAAACCATTTACTCATGAGATAAATGTGCTTGTAAAATATCTTTTAATGCCTCTTGCTAAAAAGACAAGAGCAAATGCAAGTGAATTTGAAAAATTACTTAAAGAAGAAATGTTTGACGATTTGCAATACGTCCAATCACTTGAAAAAGAGCTTAAATGGACCCAAACAAAGAAGCTTCGGTCACTCGAAGTTACAAGACAAAAGTCTAGCTCGAAAGACTATGTTATTTAATGTTTATTATGTATAAGGGCCAAGATGTAAAAAGCCCAAAAAGAAAGCCCTCAAAGGCAAATCCTTATTAGTATAAATACACCTAGTTTAGTCAAAAATTAGGTTAGCTTCTCCATTATTTTATTTTTCATCTTAAGGGTTGTAGCCTCTCTTTGTTTCTTTTAATCAAAAGTTCTTCATTGTTTAAATCTTTTGTGCCATTGATCTTGTGCTTATTCCATGGAATGATCTAGGGATCCTACAGGAAGCAACAAGAATCAACTTCATTTTGAGAACTTAATGAAAAGTAGTTTGAAATACAATATTTGAAAGCTCAATTACAAGACAGAGACATTGCAATCAGTGAGTTAAAGAAACTCAATGAGAAATCAAAAGGAAAGTTTGTGGAAACAATGTTTAATAAACCACCTTTTATTCATCAAACAAATGTAATTAAGGTTCCAAAACCATCAGTTTTGGGTAAACAAACTCCTTTTTGAGATTCTCTTGAAAAGAGAGATTTTTCAAAACAAAGGTCAGTTACCACGACTGATGTGAGCAAACGGGTTATCAAAACCAGTCAATCCACAGAATTTGCCTCAAACTAAAATTGGAAAACAAGCTGTAATCTATAACAATGTAATTAAACCAAGCATGTATCGATTAGACACCAGACCTACACAAACTAGAACAACTTAGTTGCCTCTGACTTTTAGGAATTCTAACAAAAAAGTCTCTACTTATACAAGATTAATTCACAACATTAGTATTAACAGGCCACAACTTAGGAGCAATCAAATGAAAGATAAGGTCATGCAAAACCATAGTTAAGTGAAGATTAAGCAGAAGGAAGTAGAATACCACCATAGGATTTCTAGTAATTCAAATAAAACAAAGTCTGTAACTGCGTGTAATGATAGTTTAAAGTCCAGAACTTCGAATGTTAATGTTGTTTGTGCTACTTGTAGAAAATGTCTGTTTAATTCAATTCATGATGCTTGTGTTTCTAATTTTTTTAATGACGTGAATGCTAGATCTAATAAGCCTCAAGTTGTGCCTATTAGACCTAGAAACCCATAAGAAAACAAACCAATCTATTGCAACACCCCTTAAGAAAATAGTTGCTTCAGACTCTACTATCCAAAAATCCAAGAGTTACTATAAGATGCTTTATGAGAATAGCAGTAAGGCATAGACATGGTGGATAGAAAAACAATGTACATCAGGATATCAATGGATTTCTAAGACAAAAATGAAATGGGTACCTAAAATAAGAAACGAAAATGTGAACACAAGTATTAGTCCCACTATAGATAATGCATCTAGGATAACTAATGTCTTGAAGCTCACAAACTCTTTAGGATCCAATTTTTCAAATGTTCCATCATCCTCAAATTCTCCTGCAGATACAAATCATTCTATTCGTTGTTGACTCTGGATGCACAAAGCATATGACGGGAAATCTTAAACTGCTGGGCAATTTTGTTGAAAAGTATCTGGATACATTACAGTTCGGTAATGATCAATTTACACCGATTCTTGGTTACAGGATTCTGGTTTAAGGAAATATCACAAAATTTGGTTTATTACATCAAAGGCCTTAATCACAAGTTATTCTCCGTTGGTTAATTCTGTGATGCAGATATAGAAGTTTCTTTTTAGAGAATCTTCATGCTATACTAGAGATATTCGAGGAAACAACCTACTTATGGGTACTCATGGATCTGATCTCTATACGATAGCTCTTTAAGAATCTTTTTCACCAACTCTAATCTGTTTCCTAGCAAAGGCTTAACCAACTCAAGCATGGTTATGGCATCGTAGACTCTCTCATCTTAACTTCGATACCATTAATCTACTTTTAAAGAATAATATTATGAAAGGCTTACAAAAGTTAAAGTTTATAAATGATCAACTGTGTTCATCTTGTGAAATGGGTAAAGCAAAAAGAAGTTCTTTCAAGTCATTAACCATTACAAGATCAAAGAAACAATTAGATTTGCTTCACATGGACTTATGCGGTCCTATGCGAATTGAAACCATTAATGGAATGAAATACATTCTAGTGATTGTTGATGACTATTCAAGATACACATGGTATAACACCCCCATTTTTTACATATAGCAGCGGAAGCTAATCTGGGGTATTATTTCATAGTACAACAGTCATAATCATAGAAAATGACTTAAAAGAGACGTTTTTAAAAGATAAGTTATCATTCATTATTTCATCAGAGTTTTTACAAACAGAGGTCCTAAAATCTACATGAAAACATAATGTTTGAATGATAACAGTTTAGCCATCTTCAAGTCCATACCACTTCATGCCGTAAGTTGCTCAAATACCTGAGATAAACATGCTAAAAAGGTCAACATAATGGTTGAGTAAAATTCATAGGTTTATGGTAAACAGTTTGAATACAAGTCATCATAAATAGTGGGTTACGTTGTTATACACCCATAAGTGTAATAATTGCAATGAGTACAATTGTTATAGAAAACAGTATTATTGCCCTAAGCTCTTAACACCGAGACCTTAAGATAATTAATAATCACAAGAAATTACTCCAACGGGTGCCTTTGCCAAACACCCGCATATTGATTCAAATGAAGTGTGTTTGGTTACCAAAAAGTATAGGTACACCAACAGGGTAGTTCAGTCCTAAATAGATATATTCACAGCATTCGCGCTTACTCTAAAAAGTAATTAATGGTTCATGATAGTGGGGTCTTAATGGCAAAAGTAAGGACTTAGGCAATAATATATGTAGGAACGATATACCTTAGTATAATAAGCCTTTAGCCTGTAAAGGATGTTACTTCCTTGAATAAATCCAAGTCAGTAACAATGAAACACTAATGTAATACTATCAACTATGCGGAATGTAACATCCGAGAATTTTCGGATTTTTAAGATAACTATTTTACCTCTTCGACTTTTAGGTCTGGCTTGACTTACAAGAAC
>BQNB010101009.1:10811-18311 GCA_026074375.1 Tanacetum coccineum | reverse complement strand
AATGGATCGTAACGCAAAAGCTGAAAATATATATGAATTTAATTTAATGTATTTTTATGCGATTTCTTATATTAATAAGTTTCAACTCCAACTAATTCATCAAACAACTTTATAAAAATTTAAGCTCCAGCTTTCAACTTATAATATAAACTCAGACACAAGCCCAAGCTAGAGAAGCAAATAAAAACCTGTTTTTTTAAAAACCGGTCAAAAAAACCGGTTTTTATTTAACCGAACCGGTTAAAAATAACCGAACCGGTTAGACCGGTTTTCGGGTTTAATAAGCGACCGGTTTTTTACCGGTTTTTTAAAATAACCGGTTTTAACCGGGTTTTTTTTTTAATTTCATTTTTTTTAATATCCGTTTAAAAAAACCCGGTTTTAACCGGTTAAAAAAAACGGTCAACACTAGCCGTTATATACTTTTTTTTTAAAACCGGTTTTTTCGGTTTTTTTTTTAATTTCAAACGGTCCCGTTATACCCGTTTTTTTTGTTTTTTTTATTTTTTTTTTGATTTTAAGCCATGGATTGGTAGTATAAATACATGTAAATGAGTTGGGGTTGAAAACACATCAAAAACACTCACTAATCTCTCTTTAATCTCTTTAATTTCTCTAATCTCATTAATTTCTCTAATCCCTCTATAATGAAAAACTCACAATCACAACAAGCTTCCACTAATCCCCCCGTTTCTACTAGCCATGTATGAAAAGTTTACACAAATGATGATGTTGTGCATATTAGACCAACTACGAGAAAAGAAGATGTTTGGTCTAATTACGATTTGTGTGTTATGATTGATGGGGTGGAAAAGGCGCGTTGCAAGAAATGTTCGAAATTTTATAACCCCACGTCTAACACTACACTAAGGACTCATAAGAGTGGTTGTAGTGCGGTTAGCCAAAATGATACGTCACAAGGTACTATCGGTGTGGATGGTCAAATTTTTATATTTGATAATGATGCGGTTCAACTTGATTTTACGAAGTTTGTCATTCAACAAGCGCTTACATTCAACCACTTCAACAGCGTCAAGCTTACGGAGATCATCAAAAGGAGGCTACAACCGCGGTATCAACATGTAAGTCGTACTACTTTTAGAAGTGATGCTTTTAAATTATGGGAAACGGCTAAAAAAGATATTATTGATGGTTTTCGTGATTATAAATATGGTGTTTCTATAACTACGGATACTTGGACCGCACCACATGGTACGGCAAATTCTTATTTAGCCGTTACGGCTCATTGGTTTAATCCCGAATCTTGGTTATTAATGAAACGGACAATTGCTTTTAAACTATTTGGTTATCCTCATACGGGATCTAATTTAAGAAAAATTTTACATGACACTTTAATTGAATATAATTTAGATGATAAAGTTTTTACGATTTCACTAGATAATGCATCCAATAATACTAGAGCTATGGATTTGTTAAAATTACGTATAAAACCCGTTTTAGATGGTCTTTTTTTTCATTCCCGTTGTGTTGCTCATGTTATAAATTTATCCGTGCAAGCGGCATTAAAAATATGTGATAGTTTAAGGATGAAATTTAGGGGTTTATTAGTAACTATATATAGTTCGAGTAACGAACGACAAATGAACTATAGACGTTTTCGTAAACAATGTGGTGAAGAACCCCTAGGACCTTGCTATGATAATAATACTAGGTGGAATTCTACTTGCATGATGTTTGAAAATATATTACGACAACGTGAGACTTTAAACGCTTTTAATGAAACACTTGTTAATAGAAATAAGTCCGTTTCGATAAGCGACCAAGATTGGGATTTACTAAATGATTTAACTATTTTTTTACAAGTTTTTAAAGTGGCAACAACTATATTATCGGGTGTTTATTACCCAACTAGCTCATTAGTTTTAAATCAAATTTATGCTATGACGGAAAAATTAGACGAATTAAAAACCTCACCTAGTCAAATGTTTAGAAGAATGGTTAAAGTTATAAAAAAGAAATTTGTAAAATATTTTGCTAATTTACCTTTGGTTTTTACTTGTTCCGCCGCACTTAATCCATGTTTAAATGTTGGAGGCGTAGAACTTTTAATAACAAGAATAATGAACAATTTAGACTTATCCTTTGGGTTAGACGCTGACAACCCCGACCCCAACTATATAAACTCCCAAATTTTTATATTTAACGATAACTTTAAAAAATTATTTGGAATTTATGCAACAAAATATGGTCAAATACAAAACCCAATTGTTGATCAAATGCGGGCCGGATCGTCCCGAATGGCAAGTGACATTAATATAAACCTTTATAATAGTTTATTTGAAGACGCTACAAAGCGTCAACGAACATCGGCCCCAACAAGCGAGTTGGGACAATATATGGCTACAAACTTTTTAATAACTTTAAGGCCCGAAGAGTTTACAAACTTTGACATTTTGGCTTGGTGGAAAGAAAGGGAAATCCAATTTCCAATTTTATCCGCTATGGCTCGTGACTTATTAACGGTCCAAGCTTCGACGGTAGCTTCCGAATCGGCCTTTTCTATTAGCGGTAGAATTATATCGGAAAGAAGGTCAAGACTAACCCCCGAATCCGTGGAAGTATGTGTATGTTTGAAAGATTATTTGGACGGAGTAGATAGGGTACAACATGAAACATCGTTGGAAGGTCCGATATTAGAAGACGTTGAAGAAACTATAGCAAGAGAAGAAGTTGATGGATATCACTCGAATACCGAATTAGATGAAGGTTGAGTTTGAAACCTTAGATATTGAACACGTAGCTATAGAAGATTTTTTGGAAGATGAATGGAATTGAGTATAACGGGTGATGGTAATGCGAGCTGACATACTTGAGTACACTAACTATGTTTTCGGGTGGATGGACATGCCGAGCTCGAAATGTATAGTATTTATATATTTTTAGTTGTATAATTTGTATTGTTTAATAAAGTTATGGTGTATTTTTTTTAGTATGTTTCCGCGTTGCAATAAAAAGTTATGATTGTATTTGATTTAGTATGTTCTCTGTGTATTGTTTATTAAATGTTTGATAAATATTAACAAGTTTTATTAAATAAATGTTCGAAGTTTTAAATTCCGAACAAAAGAAAAAAACCCCCTGCAACCGGTAATTAAAACTCGATACCGAACATTTATACCGAAAAAACCGCAACGGATAACGAATATTTATAACCGAAAAAAAAACCGATCCGAAATTTATAACCGAATAAAAACTGAATTTCGGAAAAACCGAAAAAGATATAAGAAAAAAAAGAAGAAAATAAAAATAAAGAAAATAAAAAAAAACATGAAAACATGTTTTTAGAAATTATCCGGTTTATTGTAAATAACCGGTTTTCTAAAATCCGAAACGAACCGGTTTTAACGATTTTTTTGCACCTCTTCATTTAAAAAACTGATTTAACATATGGGCCATAGTTTCTTATGTTTCGTTAATTGGGCCAACTCTTTTTCTTGTTCGGGATGATTCGGTAGGTTTATTTTTTGACGTGAGGTGGATGGTGGGTGGTGTGTCGTTTTTTATTTTTGGGTGTGTGTTGGTTTGTGGTAGTGAGTTTAGTAAACCCTGCGGAGAGGTGTTCGTTGTTGTGTTTGTTTTGGTGTTCGCGGGTTGGTGTAGTGGGTCGTCGGGTGCAGCCAATAAAAAATTTACAGTCTGGGGGGAGGGGCTGGGGTTTGGGTATGGTAACGCGTGGGGGGGTTTGGTGTTGGTGGGGCGTGCAGTGGTTGTTTTGATGGGTACGAGGGGGGATTTTATTTTGTTGGTTGTGTTTATAGATGGATTGATGTTTGATGGGTTTTGGTATGGTTGGTGCGTATTAAGGGGTTAAAGAATGGGAATCTTCCGGGAGGATCGTGTTGATCCTGTTTGTTAAGGTTTGTAGGTGAAGTTTTGATTTAATTCTTGTATAGTTTTAATAATATGATTGTATTTTATATAGGAAAGGTGCTAATTTATTGTATACATCTACATAAACATCAAACAAAATCTATATTCCTAAGTGTCGCTTTTGATTTTGGGCTTACCTAAGCCTGCTGACCCCCATGTCCATGATCCACTTTGCATTTTTGTTTATATTGTTTATATGTTTTTTCTTTTTCTTTTTTTGATTAGTACGGTGGATTAAGTTCAGATACATCCACATCACACTGATTTTTCTTTCTTGTTTTGTCCTTGAGACTTTAAACTATTCTCGGATGTTTTTTTATTCATTTTTTGGGTTACTCTGATCAGGGGCCTCCGGACGCGGACAGTTTGGCGGCTTGTTTTGTAGGGGCCAGAAGCCTTCTGGGTGCTGGTACTTAAACTTTATCTTATTACTCGGGTTTGTTATATTTTCTTTTTGGTTTAAAAGTTAAATGATTGATTGATTTCATATTAATATATTTTTAGATTACAGTGGGATTTTCTATTTCTTCGTTATCTATAATTTTGGTTTTTTTAATTATCAGTAGTTACGAGGTAATGTCCTGCTCTCACTGCTGAGTATTTCCAATTATAGCAGTTGGTTTTTAATAGTATTTCCTTCTGTCTGTTTGGGATGCAATATTTTAGGGTGGATGGGAGGGTTGGGCGCTGGGTTGTCGCTGGCAAGTTGGTTGGTGGTTGGAGCTCGCGTTTGACATTTTAATAATAATTGCTGTATGCTAGGGAAAACAAAAAAGTTGACTATTTATTACCACTCTACGTTGACACTTATTGTCATACATGGAATGTCATGACATGATATAAAAATTATGTTGTTCAGTTAGAATCTAATTTTAAGAATATATTGATATACAAGGTCTTATGGTTTTGATTTTGTCATCTTTAATTTATTTATGTGCAAAAATTAGGGACAAAAGATGTGGTTTCTTGAATCGAAACGAGAGCCACCGTTTTAGAAGTCTATATCGTAATTTAATGTATGTTCACATTGTTTTTTAGTGACGATGGTGATGGGACTGTAACAATGGTTTAAAATCTGTTATTGATGTTATTGCTTTTTCAAGCAGTTTTATGGGCGCGGAAATCTGTTACACGCCTAATGTATAATAGGGTAATCAAAAGGCTATGATGACAGAAATTTGAATGTGTTTGAGCGTATTCGAGAAAAGTCGAGATTGTCCATGCCCTGGCGGGGCAAATTATCAATATTGCAGCCATGACGGACCGATCCTCTGTATTCGATTGCTTAAAAATCCGAGCCTTATGAAATGACCGATTACCCTGTTATGCATAAAGCGCTGAATGGTTTGTTGTTTAAAGGTAGAAAAATGTCGTTTTGGGTGGCCATATGTGGTCTTCATGGCTTATGTATGTATAATCAGTTTTTATGAGTATGCTATTTGTATTTAAGAATCCTAGGTATCATTAGCGGCTGGCTTCTTTTATGAGTTGTTGAGGGTTTCAGAGTGCATCATTACCTTAGGAACATAGTTTTATAAGGTGTTTATTCTCGCTTATATAGCGGGCGTATGACTTATTTGGTTTATGGCTTATGTTTTATAAGTTCACTTTTTGTGGCTTATTTTGAAACTTTTCAACTTATATAAGTTTATTATGTCATTATGACATAATAAGCCACAAGAAGTTTTAAATACGCCAGAAAAAGTGAGGCTATGAAACATAAGCCGAAAACCGAATAAGCGATAAGCTGGCTATATAAGCTGAAACAAACACCCCCTTAGTGATGCGAGTTTTATTATCTTGAGCTGCCGAGTGTTTTATAAGTTAAACGTCTTTGATTAATTCTTTCCCCTACCAATCGTCTATTCTGTTAATTTCAAGTTGTAAAACAAATTGGGCAGTAAGTGTCATTATATTGTTATAGAGCGTTGTTACAAAATTGCTCAGTTGAAATTTTGATAGCTTTGGAACCAATAGCTAAACTTTTGGCTTTGTAAGATTATTCTATTAGTGTGATTGTTAAGGAATACGTAGTAATTTAGTGAATACAAAATGTATCAGGTTATGGTTTGATTATTATTAGTTTAGTATATAAATACATTCGATATTAAACATGTATTAGGTGTGCATTTCGAGGTCACGTATTCGATCAAGATGTTCTTGCCTCCCCCGTTTGGGCAATAAATGAAGAAAACCTTAACGGATTAAAGCATATAAAATAAGAGCAATCACATTATTATCAGCAAAGTACCATGCCTTCTCAATTTATCAGGCGCCTCAATGACACTAGGATGCTTTCAATTACTTGAAAATAGATTTGTGTGTGCTAGATGAGTTAGTCTTATTGCTTATGAGTTGGTGTTACTTAACATGACATTGTTAATATAATATTTTATGTTTTTGTCTAGCAAATATGCGATGGGTCATGGCTCAGCTTCTCATCAAAGTGTAACAAATAATGAGCATCTATCAAGTTCAAGGTATGTTCTCTTAAACACATTTGTTTGTTTGTATTCATCATTACTTCTTAATTGCAGTTATTGCATTTCGTTTACTGCAGGCGATATGTTTGGACAGGAGGCCGGAAAGCAATTGACATACATCTGTATCATAAATTTTTTTATATTTTAGTTCCACATTATTATAATTTTGAAAAACTTTGTGTCACTTATATCTCAAAATCTGTTCGTAACCTTTAGTTATTAAATTTATCCTATAAGAGGCTCTCAGTTATGATTTGGTATTGTTAAATGTTTGTATAAGTAATAAGGATGCAAAAGTAAATTTGCAAGAGATTGTATGATGATTATTGCAATTCTTATATTGTGACTCAAAAAACAAGCCAAAAAAGAGTTTTTTCCTGTTTAATCATTCTTTGCACTAAATTGTCACTTCTGTTGCAATGACAATGTATGCATGCTTTAGTGAATAGACGTGTTTTAGGATGCTTATGTTTTGTGACAGTATTTTATAATAAGTTAGCCTCTACCACAAAGCGCATACTACAGTAGCTAAATACCCTTCGAGACTAAGTTAGCTCCCGCCGCAACGCGCGGGCAATAAGCCAACTTGTTATATATAAATTAGTAGTTGTATTAAAATCAAAATTATTATTTTATTTTAAATTTAAAAATAATAAAAAGAACAAAGAATAAAAAATGGTGATGGATAAAAATCGTAACAAACCAAAAGAGCAAAAAACACTTCTTTATATTTTTTATGTCATGAAACACTCTTTGTCCTACACATAACTCAATAAAATAAAATAAATATCCTAACTTTGTGTGGCCTTCACGTTGTCCGGTTGCGTTTTGGGGACGGTGCCTGCTCTCCCAAAACGCACCGTACTAGACTATGGTATGATTCAATTTAATCAAAACTTCTTTCAAATTAAGAGAGATCAAAATTGTATCATATAAGGTTCTTCTATGTGGACCTCCGCCATTCATGCACCAAGTTCATAGCTTCTTCAAAACGTGAACTCCTTGATAAAAAAACCCATTTGGACCTTTGTTGCTTCTATCTGATCACCATTCTTATAAATTGCAAACCCTATTGAAACTCTTATTACAACTTTTGAAACCTCATTTCAACCTACCCTGCCAATAA
>BQNB010101008.1:0-24575 GCA_026074375.1 Tanacetum coccineum | reverse complement strand
AACCTCACGCCTTAGAAGTCATGGCGAGTCATGACATTTTTTAAGACGTGACTTACAGCGGCATAAAATATGAAAATATTTATAAATTTATATATTTATATATCACATTTCAAATATATTGAGTTTACAAAAGTGTCATACATAAAGAATAGAGTCAATAAAATATTTTTGCATGTAATATTTTTCATTTATATAAAAAAAAAGATTTATATCGAAATTGGATTCAAAAAAGCCTCAATGCATCATGCCTTATCGCGCTTTATCACGTTTTTTCACTTCTCATTAGGGGTGAGCATCGGGTCGGAACCGACCCGAGCCGACAAAAACCGACCCGAAACCGAAACCGAGTTAAGGAATTTTGCAAACCGAGAACCGAACCGACAAAATCGTATATAAACCGAAACCGAACCGAATACGCTCGGTTCGGCTCGGCTCGGTTCGGTTTAGTAGTTCGAACCGACTAAATGTCGGGTTTGAGCCGAACCGAACCGAAACCGACTAAACCGAAATACTTATCCAAAACCGAAAACCGAACCGAATACACTCGGTTCGGTTCGGTTCGGGTCGGTTCGGGCCGGTTTGTCGGGTCGGGTCGGTTTTCGGTTCACTTTGCTCAGCCCTACTTCTCATCTCACGTCACCCCTTAAGCGTATACCTTGATCAATTGCGTAACGTGGAGGTCACGCCTCGCGTCTTTGCGAGGCCTTAGCGACGCCACGGTGTGCCTTTTAGAACCATGGGTGAAAATGAAGAGTGAAGATGAAGGGAGTGTTTGGAAATAGGTTTTAAAGTGTGGTGGATTTATATAAAGTTGGCCAAAAAAAATGATAACATGTAACCTTCTTGGCCGGTCACCCGTTACACAAAAAAGACGCAATATAAAAGTTGGATACACAAAATTGCAAAAAAACAGTAGGCTACATAGAACTGCAAAAAGTGACAAGTTAGATTTATTTCCATGTAATTATCCTAATTACAACAAGTTAGGTTATTTTAGAACTTGTTAAATGTTATTAAACGAGTTGGAAAATGACTCGCGCGTTGCAGCGGAGGCTAACATATTACTGCAACGTATAGGTAAAACGTAGTTAGCAGGAAGGTATTGGTATATGCCAAAAATGCAAAAGAAGAGCTAATATATCGACATAGCATTTATTGAAAAATTTGTTGTCATGTAGATACAGTTTGTGTACAATACCATATACAATTGAAATTGAGAATTACACAATAGCTCGATCATATACACTAAAAAAAGCAACAAAAAGAACCATGGCCGGGTAATAAACTTAAACATGCTTCATTGCAAATGTATATCCACAAAAAGTTTTAGCTCGGAATACTATTCAAGAAACAAACCTAGCTAAACTGTTCCGCTTTTAACAAAAATCTCAAGTAAACTACCTTAAATAATTCCGATCGTGTTAGCAACTTCCAAGGGCCTCCAGGGCCGTCTCTAAATTTATGAAATTTTTTAAGGCCTTGAACGAAATTACATAATGAGGGCCTGCGATAAGAAACGTATAAAGCGTCATCGTTTATAAGAAATAATGCATATAATCGTTAACGTGATAAATTTTAGTGCCCCTAAAATTTTTGGGGCCCTGTGCGGTCGCCCACCTTGCACACCGTCAAAGCCGGCCCTGAAGGCCTCATAGTCTGGAGTTAACTTAACATAGGCTTTCTTTGTTCCATCAGGCCTGCATAATAAAAATAAAACTTGATCAGCAATACTCAATTGATTACCCACTCACATTTATTCTTCAACACTGATGACACACTAAGAAAGAATTTAATCCAAAATATACTATACTTGTTAAAATATACTATACTTGTTAAAATAGAACTTGGTGATAATGTGGCCTTTAAAACACGACTGATTACAATTCTATGCTATACGAAATCTTTTAAATTAGAAGGCAAGCTGAGTAACGCCTCAACGGGTAACAACGTGTACTTTTTTTTACCAGTTAAAACAGATCCATCTAGGGCTCGACTTCAAAATCGTCAAGTGACTCTTCAGTATCCACAATCTTTCCTTCATCCCAAAGAGGACTACTGCATGTTGCCTTCTTGTTCTTCCACTCAGCTCCGCATCACCGCATGTGTGGCAAAATTCGTATCCACATCTGCAAAAATTAAGCGTTTAGTATAAAATCAGAAGACAATCGGTGATTGCAAAACTCGAAAATTCATTGACATAGACATCTCCAATATTGAAACTTAACAATCAATCTATGGTACTAACAGAAGTTAAATTATTAACAAAAACATACAGATCACAACTAAGATCACTGATAAAATACAGTAATAACCTCTTATCACTAAATCACTAAATTACATTTTTTGTACCAAAATCTTGATGGATATATGAAAAAATGTAACTTTGAACGCAAAAAGTTTCACCTTATAATACAAAGGTGTAGATCACAATTAGATCAGTGACAAACTAACAACACATGTTAAATTTACTATACTTTAAAAAATAAAGATACTAAATTCAACATTTTCAAACCAAAGACACGATTTTGAAGATAAAAAAGGTTCACCTTTATAACTGAGATCTTGAAGATCTGATTCAGAAAAAGAAAGAAAAGCAGTGAAGTGCTTGTTACACTCAAAACACACAGTGATATAGAACGCGCATTGGGGTGTGTAATTTTGTCTATAAAGGAAACGGGTTGGATGAATCGAAAGTAAGTCAAAATGTATTCAGGATGTTGAAAAATATGCCTATAAACATATCTAAGTAATAGGTAACTGTCAATGCAAGTATAAAAAGAGACGAATTTGTTGACAGATTGGGTCGGCTACCGATTTGATGCATAACTCAGCCCAACTGTACTATCAGTTATCATGTGTCACAATGACTATCTCTTATCTCGTGTTTGATCATGTACTCAAATCGAAAGGTCTATGAACATGCATGCAGCTAAACCTCTCAGGTGCCATCAAATGTTTCCTACTCTTCTTATTTCAGGCCACTTATTATCTCACATTCTACTACTGATTAGTATTATCCATGATTAAAAGGCAGCTACTATTTCGCCTACAGGCAGACCAGCAGCGGCAAAACTTATACTATGACATTTATGGTCATATTAATCT
The DNA here is from genome assembly GCA_026074375.1 of Tanacetum coccineum. Taxonomy (NCBI): domain Eukaryota; kingdom Viridiplantae; phylum Streptophyta; class Magnoliopsida; order Asterales; family Asteraceae; genus Tanacetum; species Tanacetum coccineum. The sequence continues at coordinate 21,470 of BQNB010101008.1, read as the reverse complement.
ATTAACATCATCTATACTTTATAAGTTCAAGCATACAAAAGTTTATTGTTACCTATCCGAAGCTGGAACTTATAAGGGTATGGTATACACGAAGGCGATTCTATTTACTTTTTTGTTCAAGCATTACAAAATGTACCGGATACCTGGTTACGTAGTTAATAAAATTATTTTACATTCATTTAAATGGGGCATCTATATAAGTTCATATTCTAACGCACCTTCGGTCAATAAATGCCTTTGCTTGTTAGAAACGCTTGTAGAACCTTCGGCAACAGATACCGAGTTCTTAATTGGGGGTCCATATGTATTGTTTGCACAGGGCGTGCCTGCACTGTGTTGCTAATTTTTAGTAACATCTGTTAAAAAAATAGTAACAGCGTGTCAACAACAGTTATTACAGCTTAAATGGCCCAATGAATAAAGCATGGTGTAACACAAATGACTTACCACCCGAACGAACACTACGGTGACTAATCCCACTGGTATACTTGGAGGTACATGCTGTAAAATATATAGGAATGCAAAAATTAATGCACATACACTGTAACTATTGAAGAACAACAGAGTTGTTGAGAATTCACAGGTTCTGATGTTGGAGGGTTTCCTGCGTCGATCTCTTTGATTCATCAAGCTGCCATGCCAAATAATTAGCATTATACAAGAATAAAAGAACAAAGAAGATGGGTTGATCCCTTTAATAATTCTGATATATAAATCTGAAGGGATGAGTTTTGATTACAGAATCTATGCTATATATATACATTGAATCGGTGTGTGTTTCTGTGAAGAGGCGTGATGGTTTTTAAGAAACCAACCAACGTACCTTTTCACTTATAACCGTTTGTCTAAACCTAATGGGTTTCGGGTCAGTTTTGTGGGCTTTTGACCCATCCTTTAAAATGTGCAGACATGCTGCAGGATTTATCTAAAACAAAGATTAATGGGATTATATTTTTCCAACAAGAGTTGGAAAATAGTATACTTACATACAGAGCCATCTTCTTGGGCAACATTACTACAAAAAGTTGAATCAATTTTTAACTTTGAATTATTGTCATGTGAAGGTTCACAAATACTCAAACAGCTGTGAATATTTTTAGTACCTGTAGACAATAGTGATCTCTTGATACACAACGCCGAAGGTTAAAACAACATAGATTATAACTTCGACCCTCGTCCAACGCTTCTGCAACCTGACCAGAGGCAACAGATGGAAAACAACATGTTATTAGACCTGCAAAACCATTTCGATAATATCATTATTATTCATAAAACGCAACTTGCATTATTGCATACATAAATGGATACATAGACGGGTGCCGGTCACTTGCAAAAGAAATATTATTTTTAACTTCCATTTATGTGAATATTGAAATAGTATACATGCAAAATGATATGTTTCTATCAGTGTGACAATGCAAAGATTGTAGCATTTACTGATCTAGTTTTATGAAGGATGTTTTAGTTGCTTCTTGCTCTCGAAATTTTGTTGACGATTTCTGCATACGCCAAATAAAGTTGATTTGCCAATTCTCTCGCCTACGTCTCAACAGCCAAATTTTAGCTTCTAAGCATTTCACAAAAACCACATAACATAATTTTCTATATAAATCTTACGGTTTCTTGATACAGCGTATAAGAAGTTGTAGGGCATTTGGGATTGCCTATTTAAACTGCCAAAATAATTATTTGTGAGTGAAATAAGTTGTTCTTATTAATACGCAGGTTTAAGTAAACCGAAACAAAATTAAAAAAAATGAATACAGGGTTACCTGCGATACAAAAATAGTACCTAATTAAGCAAGTCCACGACACTACAACAACACGGAACTTCACCACTCTCCTGCGCATGCCTTTGTACACCTTGAAAACCGAAACCGGAGCAGTTTCTACAAATTGTCACAAACATTCTAATAAGCAGAAACCCAGTGTTGTAAATATCGGTCTTGGCGGCCGATATATCACTGATATATCGCTTATCGGTGGTCAACCGATACGTTTTTTCACTTATCGGTAAAAAATCGGTTTTGGTCAAAATCGGCCGATTTTTTTTTTTTTGTATTCTGATTTTCTTGATCGTGATTTAATAAAAGTATACAAAACTGAATTAAAACCACACATAATGTATTGGGCTCGTTTTGTCAAAATCGGTCAAAATTTATTAAACTTCAACATTTTTTATAAAATCGTGCGTACGTCAGAAGCATTTCAATATTGGGCTCGTTTTGTTCGCAATTCGAAGATCTTTCCGATGATATTTTTTTATCTGAATGAATCGGTAGATATGTGCTATATATTTGATAAATACAGTTTATTATATAAAAAAGTCGTAAATATTTGAAAGTTGAGTGTCCTTTTTGTAAATGGGCCGAAAAAGTTTTTTTTATGTTGGGCCGCGTTTTGGGCTGTCGGTTTCGGCCCAAGCCGAAACGACGTCGTTTTAAAGCTTAAATGTGTATATATATTAATATGGGCTACTTCCTAAAACAATGCATGCATTTGTTAGTGTCAAAGACTGCCTTATCGATCATTTAACTCTTATGTTAAGGCTCATATAAGTGTAGAAACAAGAGGGAAACAGGTTTACGGACCTTTATTATCTAACAATAAGAACAATATTTCCCTCTCAAGTTAGCTTGCTTTTGACATGTCTTAATTTTAAGTATAAATCCTGATCGTTCAAGCTTTTTGAGTAAACACTCGCATTTTCGTGCAAGAATTCTACCAAACGTGATCTATGTCTATAACTATTTGGTTATTTCTTAACTATAACAATATAAAGATATTTCCACGTTCGCTATCCAAATATGTATGTTTTAAGAGATTATGTTTCTACAATTTCTAAAATTTTGTAAATAAAAAACTTGAGTTCATAAAGTATTCATTTGTCAGTCAAAGTGTTTGAAAAAAATCAAGAACATGGGTTAATGACTGGTATGGGTGAGCAGAAAACGCACCGCAAACCGTAAAATCACAAAATCCGTACCACAAAAACCGTACCACGGCAAAAACCGATGGATCGGTTTTAAGAAAAAAGAAAACCGCAAATGCGGTGCGGTTGCAGTTTTACCCGTAAAACTGCACCACAAAACCCGCACCGAACCGCACATTGATTATTTAAAATCGAAAAACGACACATTGATTGTTTTATGTATGTTATAAGGTTTCTACTTCACATTATCATTGATATTCTTCTAAGATATAACTGATGTGTGTGTTTACATTAAATATATGCGTTGTTTTAACAGAAAAAACCAACATTATAAATCAAAAACCGCAAAAACCCACATAAATTATATAAGTCATAAGTGATGGTGCGGTGCGGTTAAAACCCGCAAAACCCACCAAAACTGCAAAATACCCGCAAAACCAAAACCGCAAAATGTGGTGCGGTGCGGTTTTTATTTTTATAGAAACCGCAAGTGCGGTTGCGGTTCGGTTTTAGTCAAAAACCGCATCAACCCGCACCATGCTCACCCCTAATGAGTGGTGTGGATTTTGTGGGTGTTGCCACAAAAGAAAACATGATCAAACAAAAAAAATGGGTGATAACCTACTCATTGAAAACTTGAAGGATCAATCTAAATAATAGATTGTTTGAGGCTTTGTGCCAACAAGAATGGCTCAACCCAATGTCGAAGCTTTTAAGGAAAATGTTATAAAAATCGGGTTTTTAACTGACTTGGTCAAGCAATTGGATCACGGTTTAACTGGCGGTTTAATCAAGTTTTTCGATCAAACTCGGCTTCTGGTCACCTAACCGGTTCACGGTTTACGGTTCAACTGGTTCACCTAAACATTGTTTAAGGGACAGTAAACTTTGACTATATGAAGGACAAATATGGTCAGGCCAAACACAAATAAAATTCTCTCTCTCTCTTCTCTCTCCTCTAACTAATTTTCCCGTTCTTTTCTACCATTAAAACACAAATAAAAGCTTCACTTCCCAGTTGAATTCAAAGGGATTTTCAATTTTAACCAGAGATTTAGATTCAGCTTGTTTTCTCGCACAATCTTATATGAATTTTAGTTGATTTGGTTGAAAATTTTTGAAAAGAATTTTTGGCGCCAAATCTTAGATTGAGAATTCTAGTCTAATAGTGTGTTATTAATCATTATTGTGTTCTTTGCGAAGTGTATCCATTCGTAATTGTCAAATTGTTAATTCAATCTAAAAATCAAAGCATCATGACACCAAATAGAAGAAGATTGAAACGTAGAATTAAGCCTCCTAAAGATATGGAGGTTTTGTTTCTGCAATAAGCAAAAGGAATGATAGTGATCGGAATACAAGTAATGATGAAATTTCAAAGGATGATATGGGAAATAAGGAAATGACGAATGTTATAGTGTGTTTGGATCAAAATGGGTTGGAAACAAGGAAAAATGATGAGATATTAGAGGAGATGAATGTTGAGAAAGAGAAGGTGCATAATGAGGTACAAAATGAGGTACAAAAAGAGGTAAATGAGGCTTTAAATGTGAATGATAAGACTGATTGTATTAATGATGAAAAGATAATCACAAAGCTGATGGAGATGATAGAATTAAGACAAATACTACAGATGTTAATGGAGATAAACCTAGATCTTATGCTAATATGGTGAAAAAAGATGAAGTTCTGGTCAATAAGGAACTCATGTTCATTGCTCTAAAAATTACCGAGGATGGTGTGGTTAAAGTTCTCTTTAATGAGGAAATTATAAATAAGGGATGTGCTAAATGAAAGTTCACTATATGTGGACAATTCATAGGGCAGAATATGGGTTTTTATGAGTTGAGATACAATGTTAGAAGGATGTGGGGAAAGTATGGGTTGAAGGAGGTAACTGTGAATGCTAGTGGAGTAAATTTGTTCAAATTTAAGGATGAAAATGGTATGAACTGTGTTCTAAAACAGGGACCATGTGTCACACTCCAAACAACGCCTGGACGAAATACGTGTCCGAGGGTGTGACGTCATAATAATCATCACACAAGATCAAGGGAACGACCACTAAGTGGACTCTTTGAAAACAATCATACTCGTTGCATTGATTTAAAATAAATATTCTTACAAACCGTTCAAATATAATTAAAAGAGTTGTGAAAGCATAAGTAAATTGTAGCGGAAACAAAATTAGTTTTGACAAACGACAACGAGCATGAATATAAGATAAGTCTTAAAATCATTGAATTCACAAAGCACATAGACTCCAAATAGCATCTTGAGAATAGATCCAAGCTAAGCACCTGAAAACATTGCTTAAAACATCAACAAAAGTTGGTGAATTCATAGGTTTAGTTTAAATGAAATAAGGTGGACCACAAGATTTCCAAACGCATGCGACAATTATAACAGATACAATTTCACATAAAAAAGCATTTACGTTGCACTAAGCTCATGACACCGATGCTCAATAGGTATGAAGCATTTAATTACGCCAAGTAAAGCTTGCCCTACAGGTATCTGACCAAGATCACCTAAACGAAATCCGACGTGTTATACGTCCGTTAGTTCGGTACCACCGCAACTAGTAAGTGCTACTTACCCGGACGGGGATAATCAGTCCTCATAGATCTATTTATAACACTCACGCTTACTTAACCAATGGTTGGTCAAGAAATTAACGATTCATGATAATTTGGGCAATAGTGGTCCGTACGCTACTTAGGCAACACGTAAACAGGGAAAATCTCACGTAAAGTACTTGTGTCTATTTTTTTGAAAGCATCAATGTTCCTCACCCCAAAATGGTAAAGTAAAATAGTAAAAACCTGGGGCTATGAACTCACCTTAGCAAGATGAGTAAATGATTATCACGTAAACGAAGAACGATACACAATCTTAGCCGCGACCTAAAGGGATGACGCGTCTTAGGAAAAATTAGAATATACACAACCAAGTATGAAACGCTTATAAGGGAAAGAGACATCCATGTGTGTTTGTGTTTTAGTTTATTTAATAAAAACATGACTAAATGAAATTATAAAGTTTATCATTAAGTCTCGCCGTTAATGATAACATCAAATATTTGATACTTTTTAGTGTCAATTTTCCCCTAAAAATACTTGCACTTGTCTTATAAATACTTGAATTCGATACTTTTACGGTTATTTCGTTGTTTTCACGTAAAATGAAAGCATGTGACAAGAAACACGGGAAAAGGACGTAAAAATAAAGAAAACACGGATCCTTACGAGGCTTTACGGCGTAACCCCTACGATAGTGTAACGCCGTAATATATTCAAGGCAAGACATGTCACCCATCAAGATTAAGCCGTAACCACACGTAAGGTTTACGCCATAACATTATTATTATGGAAGGATGAGTCATCTGAGTTAGCATTACGGTGTAACGTGGACACTTGATTACGCCATAACATCCTTTAAGCCTGCAAGATGGAAATTGTACGTCAGTAGTTTACGACGTAAACCTCTAAAAGGTTACACCGTAACATATTCGAAATCTATAAATAGAGGCCTCATTCAGCCACTTTATCATCAACCATTCTACTGCAGATCCAAGGGGTGATCAAGGCCTCTATACCTCGAAGAATTCCACCAGAAGTCCAAGGGAGATCACACTTAACTTACTTTTGTATTTAATCGTTCATAAACAACTTTTGTAAGAATTATAAGTTTTCCATCCATGATTATCTTTATTAATTCTTGCTTTGTTGTTGCTATGAGTGGCTAAGCACTTCAAGTGCTAGCCTAGTCATGAATCTACTATCATTATAATGTTTGTTTCCTGTTAGATTATGGTTTCGTTGGATATCCTTTGACTATCGTATAACCATAGGTTTTGGTAGTATTGCGGGTAGTTTAGATCATGTTAATCATGTTATTAGATTACCAGTTGAACGTGGGATTAACAGGGTACTAGGGTAGGTTTGGAACCCTATCCTTAGTGTAGGAACTAACCCCGTTACCGCCTCTATTACTTAATATACTTAAAAAGCACAAGAACTCTTTCAAAGAGGGTTAATAATCTGTATAGGTTATTAGACTAGTTCTTGGGATATTTGGGATTAATCACTATGAACTGGTTGCCCTACTGACATGTGTGAAATACACATATCCGTTATTACCAAAATTAACCCTAAATGACCAAAAACACTGTGAAAATGGCAAAAATAGACTTGTTTTGTGTTTTGTGTATGCAGGTATGGATATAGCAAAAATCACAAGAAAACCGTCAAAAACGGGCAAACACGGACACGAGAACGGAAGAGTGCACAAAAGCCGGAAGCCTTCTATGAAAAAGTCAATATCAAAGAAAGTCAATCTTGGGTCAAACAAAATCAGCTCACTAAAGACAAAACCCCAAAATGTTTCAAATCAACCCTCCAAGTTTCAAAAGTTACAAAAATGGTCCCTTAAACCTTAAATGGGCCTTAAACCCTTAAAAAACCCTTAGCCCATTTCCTTTTTTATAAAAGTCCAGGGACCTTTTCTGCCATTTTCCAAAGTCCTTTTACACTACACTTCTATAAAACAAAGAAAAGGACTAGTCTTGCCATTGCTCCAAAGTTTCAAACGAATTTACCCTTATTCAGTTAAAAAGAAAAAAGGGCGCGAAGAAATGAACACTGTTCATTCATCGTCCCAAAATTCACTTGTTACTGTTCATCATCCCTTCCAAAGTTACCACACAGTCAAACAAAGGGGCTTCTTATTTAAGGTCAAGGTCGGACAATTCAACGTGATCATTAGCAAGATGGAGGGAGTAATAGTCAAATCATGAGCTCTTATTTGTACACTCATGCTAGTTGGCCACGTGGCTTGTAGTTGAATGCACAAGGAATGTGAAGTTTGGTACTTTTATCACTCAGAAAGAAAGCACAAAAGCATCACTACGGATTGCACGGACTCGGGCAAGCCGTGTGGTGCTCAATTGTGAATCAACGGCATAGGAATCCTGATCCACAATCATTGCGGTATACTCAAGGGTTGATTTTGACAGGAGCGTGAGGAGTGCTCAGACCCCTAGAAGGTTCTCTCAGCAGCTATAAATAGCACACACTCTCACACACATTGTATTCTTCTTTTCCTTTTTCTTATTTTTCACCTAGTTTAGTCTTTAGATTTTAAATAGCTTATTGTAATTTTCCTTTGAATTCAGTTGTAATCTCTTTCACAGTTATGTTAATCACTCTACTGTTAAATAAAAATATATTTTTTCTTATTAATCCTTAATCATATGTATAATTAACATTCATTGAATTGAGTATGACTCATAAGCTAATAATAAGCTTATTTTCAGCTCTCACTAGTCTATAAGCTAGTGATTGAGCTTGTTTAGTTCAGTCTTAATAAGTATTTAAATCATAAAATCAGTTAATTCTATTTACCTTTGCTTTTGGAAGGAGAGCCAGTTAAGGAAGGGGTCTCAAGGACTTATACTGGCTTATTTCTAATAAGCCAGAGCTGTTGATTAAGCTCAATTGAGCCTTAGCTTCTGTTAGCCGTAGCCTTAAGTAAGTCTTCAATTAATTTCTTAAGTTCTTTAATATTTAGTTCAATTTATGCTTAATAGTGTAGATTTGTTTAATAGCTTAATCTATTTGCTTATTAGTGCTTATTTACCTTTATTCTAGCTTATTAAGTGTGTTTGATTATCTGTTTTTAGCTTAAGTGTTATAGATCTTAGTATTTTTCTTGTTGTCATAAAATTCTATAAAAAACTAAAAACTTAGTAAGCTTAGCCTAGATTTTAGATTTAGCTTAGTAGGTTGCTGATTATGTTTGTAAGTTACGTCTTAGGGTGTTTCTTCATCTGGTTTATTGGACTTGTAGTAGGTTTTCAATTCACAAAGTATTTCAAAAAAACTGTCAATTCTGAAAGGAGTGTTTGGTTTAGCCAGGTTTGACCTCAAAAAGTCAAGTGAACTTTGAGATTTCTTTTTGGTTAGTTGAATCAGCATATTTGATTAGGTTTTGAGTTATTTTGAGTCATTAGTTTAAGCTTATAATCATTTTGAGGCTTAATATTTTCATCTCAGCACCAGGGGACTTTTTCCCTTTGTCTTTGCTTGTGCAAATTTGAACCAAGCCATACAAGGCTTGGTTATTACTTGTTTTGTGTTTTTGCACACTCAATAGAGACGGGAATGTTAAGGCAGGTTTTAACAATCATAAGGTGCCCTGCCTTGTGTGACTTGGGCTTTGCCATTTGCATCAGCTGTGGTAACTTACTACTGCTGTCATTATTAGGTTTCATTTTAGCTAGAAAACTTAGGCTTAGGTTTTAAAATTCAGTTTGCTCTTAGTTTAGATATAGCTTTAGATAGATTAAGCTTTATTTTTTAATTTCTAGCTCAAATTCTTAGGTAAATTTGCTTTCAAAAGTCATCAAAATCTAAAAAACTATATAAACAGTAGTATAGTTAGTAGCTTTTGTTATCTAGAATTTTAGCTTATAAGTTTTGGTTTTATGGTTGTTAATAGTAGCTTATAAGTTGAATGTTAAGTGTGTAAAAACTCTGCTTCTGTCATTGGCTTATTGTGCATTTGAGCTTAAGCTAATTTTGAGTTTTTTATGCTTAGTTTTGAGTATAGCACTTTGATCTTTAAAGACAGCTAGGTTTAAGTGTTAATAGCTTGAGTAGCTTTTCATTTCTAGCTTGTAGACTTCACAAGGAATCTAAAACAGCCTTTGGATTCAGAATTGAGCTTGTATTAAAGCTTTTGCAAGCTTTTAAGTCAAAATAAGCAAAAGTTGGTAAAAAAAAGCATTTACTGTGAACAGTTTCTTTATAAGCTCTTTTTGAGTTTAATTTTCATTTTAAGCTTATGCTTGTTTTATAAAAAATGTTTAAATTTGTGTGCTTAATAAATCTGTGCTTTTAGTTTTGAGAAATAAATAAATTGCAAAAATAGGGGTTGACAGACCTCGAACCCAAGACCCTATCTCTTATAAACATTCGTTTTTCCATTGTGCTTCAATAGCATCAATACTGAGCTATTGAACACACAATCCCTTTAACCCTTGTTTGGGCCTTAAGCCCATAAGTTACTTCGTGGCTTATTCTGCTTATTCCTGGGCTTATTACTTTAGATTTTTAGCTGCTCTCAATTTTCCTGTTATAATCTAGGATTTTTACTAAATTTTTCATAATTTTTCATTTAATATTTTATTTTCTACAATTTTTCTTAAGTTTAAATTTTCGAAAATAGATAACAAATAAGAAAAAGTTTTTTTTAAAAATACAAAAAAAATTAGTTTTTAGCATTAGATTAAATACTTTTAGGTTTACATTAAGAAAAATCATTTCTACCCTTTTTAGATTTTAATTTTAATTTTTAAGCTTTTAAATTTTCATTTTAAAAATAGGATTTTAATTTTAAAAATAGTTAAAAATAGTTTTCTTAGTTTTTACATCATTTTATATTTTTCTAAGTTTAAAAATCATTTTTCTCAATTTTTAGGAATTAATTTGCTATTTTCTAGGATTTAATTAGATTAAATTAGTTTTTAATTCATAATAAATTCAAAAATAATCAAAAAAATAATTTTCTTTTTCTTAAAATTTTCTTTTGTCCTCTTTTAGGATTAACAATTTAGATTGCATTTTTAGGACTTAATTTTAGTGTACTTGATAATTTGTCGTGTTTTCTTTATTCTCGTTAATCGCTTTTGTGCTTTAATTATTTTTAATAGCTTGTTTTTAATTGTGATTTTAATTAGTAGTTATAGAAAATCCAATCAATCTTCGAACCCATTCAAATCAATATCCAATATCAAACGAGGTTTCAATTTCTCAAATCTTTGGGAAAACGACCCGGGTGATCATTCTTCCCGGTTAAATATACGTAAGATATATTATATATATCTTTTAGAGTGAGCTTTTCTTAAGGGAGACTTTAGGAAAGTTCTTAATTGCTCTTTTGGAATATATTATATTATATATTTTTGCGTATATAAAACTTACTATCACCTACCTTTGTGACTTTCAGGAAATTCGGGATCGCATGAAGTATTAGGCAGACTAAAGATATATATTCAGGTTTGTCGACTTTAGAAACCACCAAAGAAACCATGATGTAACATTGCACAGGAAAACATAGTTATAACAATAGTAATGAAATGGCTAGGCTAGCACGCTTCTCTCCCTGATTACGTCAATTACTTTTACTTTTCGCAATTTACTTTCTTGTTATTTTCATAAATCAACTTTGAACTATTTTCAAAACGTGACACTTTTCAAATTAAAACTAATTGACACTTAGCTCTTGGGACGACCTCGGATTTACCATCTCTACACTACTCACGATCGGGTTCTCTGCCCGTTAGTGCGCTTGTCAGGTGAATCGAGTTTTATAAATTTAAAACTTGGATAAATATATTTTAAAATAAAATACGCATCAAGTTTTTGCCGTCATTGTCGGGGAGCTAAAAATTAGTATTAATTTGATTTCTTGTAATTATTTCCATTCTCTTTCTAACTATTCTGCTAGTTTTTCTTGTAAGTTTTCAGATATGGGAGATGATGTAGATATCATCACGCTTACTATAGAGCAATACATGGCTCTGATTCAAGACGACATTAGACCGGGCGTGGTGAAACCCGAGATTGGCAATGTCATCGAATTCGAGATCAATAGCAATTTTATAAGGGAATTAAGATGCAAACTTTTTGTAGGTACTGATGAGGAAGATGCCCACGAACATGTGTAGAGGGTATTTTAAAGATCTGTTAGATCTTTTTCCATCTTACTGGCATAATCAATGTGATCGCCTTATGCTTAGCGTATTTCCTCACTTACCTCAAGGGGGGCCTTGAGGTGGAAAAAGGCTTCGAACGGGAATGATCAATACTTGGGATCTCCTTAAGAAAGATTTCATCTGGCAATATTGCTCACCTTTTAAAATTGCTACGAAATTAGAAGAGATCCGCAATTTCAAACAAGATATGTACAAGACATTGTATCAAGCTTGGGAAAGGTACAATGATCTGTTTTTTAAATGTCCGCAACAAGATCTAAACAATCATCAGAAGATTCAGATCTTTTACACGGGATTAGACATCTTTACCCGCAAACTGCTCGACTTTAAAGGGTTCATTACTCTGATGACACCAACTCAAGCCCTTAAATGAATACAAGTCATGGCATATTCATTTACATTAATTGGTATGATGAAATATACCATAAGGAAAAAATGACGACAGGCAGTAGCATGTGTTGCCATTCAAGAAAGTCTTCACAAGAGCACATACTTAGCAAGGATTCTTGTCCTCTCAAGAATTAATGAGGATAAGGAAGTTGAGCAGAGTAAGTATATGAGATCCTTAGAGGAAACCATCATCAAATTCTATGAAGAATCAATTCAGTACTGCTACGTGTGCTCCCGTTTACTCTTACTGGAGCAGCTAAAAGATGGGTGGATAAACACACTCCAGGAGTTGTCAACACTTAGGACCTCCTTACAAAAGGCCTTTATAAAAAGGTACCCACCATCAAAGACTGCTAAATGACTTGAAGACATCCACAACTTCAAGTAGGAAAGCGATGAATCATTATACCAAGCTTAGGAACGGTATAATGACTTGCTGTATAAGTGCCCAACCCACGACATAAACAACCATCATAAGGTAAACATCTTTTATAAAGGTTTGAGCACTATGAACCGTTAATTGCTTGATTCATAGGGATCAATTCCTGGGATGACACCAACTCAAGCTCTGATGGTAATAAAAACTATGACCGACCATTCTCAAAAGTGGCACGATGGGACATCAAGCAAGAACATTAGCAGCATCAGCAATGCTGATGGGCTTGCTGCAATCGTAAGTAAACTGGATAACTTGGGACGCGATATGAAGAAGCTGAAGGAAAATGTTCATGCAATCCAAGTTGGATGTCAAATCTATAAAGGACCTCACCTCGACAAAGAATGTCCTCTCAATAAAGAAGTCAAACAGTTGGAAGAGGTCAAGTATGGAGAATCTGGGCGCTCTGCTCCTTTCAACGAAAGTAATGGAGCCAAGTTTTTTATAGGTCCACCGGGATACTACACTCGTACTGATAATCGACCACCTTATGGGGAGAATAGACCAAGCTTAGAAGAGCTTATGAATAAGCATCATGAAGATCAGTACGAATAAGCGCCGAAATGAAAGAATGGTTTAAGAAACTCCAAGAAAATGCAGAGATTAACACTAGGAATCAAAGCGCCTCTCTTAAAAACATAGAAACCAAAATCGAGCAATTAACTAAAGAACTTCATTCTAGGACAACTAATGTAACTCCTAGCTCATCTATCTGGCAATGCAAAGTGGTTAATAATGATCATGAGACGCAACATAGACCTATCTCTTCTAGAAAGCTTAACAATAAAGAGGGGTGGATGACCAAGGACATACAATGCCAATTGCCACCTAAGGAGCTAAATCCAAGGAATTTCACACTGCCTTGCACTATTGGTAATTTTAACTTTTATGGTATGGCTGATTTAGGTGCTAGTGTAAATGTAATGCCTAGGAATATATTTGAGCACTTAAGACTAGCCAACCTGAGGAACACCAATATGCCTGTTGAAATGGCCGATATGACAAAGAAGGCACCTTTAGGTATAATTGAAAACATCCTAGTTAGAATTGATATATTCTGATTTCTTTCAGACTTCGTAATTATCGATGAAACTCCTAATGAGAAAATAATTCTAGGCATGCCTTTCTTAGCAACCATTCATGCGGAAATCGATGTTTTTGATAAAGAAATTTCTTTAAGAACCGATAACAATAGAGTTAGTTATGATATGGAGAAGAAAGATCATAATTTCATAATTCCTACTGAGAAAATTTTTGTGATAAAATCTGACCTGGATAATAGACCTCAACCTCTTGCATGTAGCGATAATCAATCAAGAAAATTACGTGATAGTTCGCCTGATGATAGTTTACAAGATCAAAGCTGTAAGAAAATAAAAATTGAGCTAGATCAACATATCCCTAAGGCACATTTCTGTAAACCTATTAAGCAGACTATAAACAAACAAACTAAGATGTGGCCAACCTGTGACCCTACCAAAGGTATGTGCGATAAGGGGAACAAAATCTATGGGGTGTCCAGGGTCAAGACTTTAAGGTTTTGGTATTACAACTATGATAATGAAAGAAAGAACATAACGGGAGTAGGATTATCCTTTCCTGACTACCTGCTGGCAAAATACGGGAAGTATCAAACCGATAGTTTAATTTGGGATGATACATATGCCGAATGGTGCAATACTAGTCTTGCACTAGGAACCTCATCTCAAGAATATAACAACCTTAGACCCATAAACTATACCTTTAGGGAATGGATATTAATTAAGGTTGGACATACTGACATAAGTGAACCTGTAAAAAAGGCGTTACTTAAGTTATGGTTAATTGACTGTTTTTTAGACAAATCAGGGATTATCAAAGACCCACTCTCTAGTAGTTTTTATGATTATAAATGGGTGTTTGATTTAGAAATTGATCAATTAGCAGATGAATATAAACTTGGGATAGGAAAAAAGGGGCATATGCTTGATAAGATATGGGAATACTGTAAAGATATCCATAGAAATAACACATACTGGTGGCATGATCATGGGTTTGAAGAAGAGGAACGTGATGAAATGGGAATCAAAATTGAAAAGTACGATCTACCTGAAGTTCAGGTTGAAACCTTCGAAGCAAAGAAATATCCATTTAAAAGTGGACAGACGTTTGTTTGTGTGACCAAAGAAGTGGACGACGCTTTAACTCTCGGAAGGAAAAATGGATCAAGGTTCATAGAAATGATCCGAAACGAGTTTGATATAGGCGCCCACGACGAAACTTAAACTGGGCATGAGTCTAACTTAAAGACTCGTTAATAAACAAAAGTGCTTGTCGGGAGACAACCCGTCTTTTTATCAATAAATTTCATTTTCCGCATATTAGTTGGTTTGCATGTTTTACTTCATTTTACAGGTTCCAGCAGCTAGGAGGCAACTTTCAAGACCGACTCGACCCGTAATTGTATGGTAGCTTTGCTGATTTAGCAGCAGTTACAGCGTAACATACATGGTTACGCCGTAACTGATTCTATTACAACATAAACCTTATTATGGTTATGCCATAAACGTATAAACAATTTTTTTTTAAAATACCACATGATTACGGCGTAACCACCGGAGTTACGCCGTAACCTCTTTCTGAGAAACCTTAAAATTAAGTTTTAACGTATTGCTAAACCTTGTATATCTCAATGAACTTTGTGGGTATGTTCTCTAGAAACCCTCACGAGACTTCACTCGTCCACTTGGGCCACCAAGTGGTTTAAAAGGCTTGTTTTATATGCTAAATGCAATCGTGATTCCTACAAAAGTGAGTTAGGTTTGCATTTCTTGTATATTTCTCTTTGAGCGATTTTATGCTATTAGTTTGTTTTAGTGATCACGGGGGAAAATGAGCTTGCTCAAGATGGAGATTTTCTAGATTTCTCTGCCGTCTTATTATATTCAGAAGAAAAGCTCAAGGGAGTTTCTTGTTCAAATTCTACTCTTCATGTTTATTTCATTTCCTTAATGTACAATAGGGACATTGTATAAAACAAGTGGGGGGGATGGGAGTAGAATTTTCACTTGACCTATTCTTGCCTTCGATTTTCTAGTTTTCTTTGAAAAATGGTGCCGATTTTAAAATTTTTAACATGTTTTTCTTCTAAACTAGAATTAATCTTTGTCGAATGCACATTACCTTTTATTATTACTTTGTGAGGTTTAAACCTATTATTCCGTTTTCATCTCATTATACAAAAATCCCCCAAAATATTGAATGTGCCGGTAGTATTGTAGACTTTAGAAATTGGCATGTACATCATTTCGAGACCTAATTGATTAGCAGGAATAGATGGTTTGAGAAGGCAACATTTAGGAATTCACCCAAATAGCCATTATGTATGTGTTTATCGACTTGTTACACTGACTTGTCGACCTCCCATGTTAAAACCCTTTTGTTGCACTCATCATTAGTGCAAAATACCCCTAGATCGCCCTTGTTAAGCCAATCTATGTTTTCACCTATGTTTCATTACACCATTTCACCTATGTTTCATTACACCATTTCACCTATGTTTCATTACACCATTTCACCTTAGCCAACCATGTAGTCTATATTTATCATTGTGTTGAAATTTCTAGCTACCTAAGTCCATGGTTCAGGAAAATGGTTCGAAGATTGGCACTTTCGTTGGAGACATATTATTATGATCATGGAAGACCCCCCGGTATTATCACATTCGATACTGTTTATCTCAAGTGAGGGGATATGCGATATATAATATATAGGAGTATGATAAAAAAAAGAAAAAAGAAAAATATGGTGCAACTATAAGCCACCTAGTGATCTAACTCCTGATGTTGGTTACCTGTTATAAAACCAACTAAGTAAAAAGGTGATGAAACTATAAGCCACCTAGTAATTATGGGGATGGTGCAACTATAAGCCATCCAATGTATAAAGGTGGTGCAACTATAAGCCACCTAGTGAAGAATGGGTTAGCACTCTCCGCAAGATCTCATTATTAGCTAACCCATTATGATGATATGATCAGATTTTCGCACTCGAAGACTTGGACTATGGATGGACAGTAGCCAGTTATGGATACCTTAGATTATATATGACTACTTGTTTTGAGTGTTTATCTTAACACCAATTAAATGTGTATCTCATGTCTATCTTAACCCATGTATCACCCAAATAAACATGTGTTATGTCACCCATGTTGCCTTTAAGAATTGTTTAGACCCTAACTCTAACTGGTGCAGATTTGTGTACTCTCTAAGCTTATGATAGAATACATGATATGACTATGCAGATGAGCGATCACCCCGAAAATGAACACTTAGACTAGTTGAGAGAGTTGAGTGATTTTTGATCCCCTCTTCGTGAGGTGTTCGACTTTGATGTTTCTAGCATAAGTCTTTTATAGATTCATTTCTTTGAGTTAAATCAGAGAAATCTTTTTATAAACTATTCTAACAGGTCTACTTGAGGGCAAGCAGAAGTCAAATGGGGGGATATTTGATTACATCAAATATTTGATACTTTTTAGTGCCAATTTTCCCCTAAAAATACTTGCAATTGTCTTATAAATACTTGAATTCGATACTTTTACGGTTATTTTATTGTTTTCAGGTAAAATGCAAATATGTGACAAGAAACACTAGAAAGGACGTAAAAATGAAGAAAACACAGATTCTTACGAGGCTTTACGATGTAACCCCTACGATAGTGTTACGCCGTAATATATTCAAGGCAAGACACGTCCCCCAGCAAGATTACGGTGTAACCACACGTAAGGTTTACGCCGTAACGTTATTATTATGGAAGGATGAGTCATCTGAGTCAGCATTACGGCATAACGTGGACACTTGATTACGCCGTAACATCCTTTAAGCCTGCAAGATAGAAAGTGCACGTCAGCAATTTACGGCGTAAACCTCTAAAAGGTTACGTCGTAACATATTCGAAATCTATAAAATAGAGGCCTCATTCAGCCACTTTATCATCAATCATTCTACAACAGATCCAAGAGGTGATCAAGGCCTCTATACCTCAAAGAATTCCACCAGAAGTCCAAGGGAGATCACACTTAACTTACTTTTATATTTAATCGTTCATAAACAACTTCTGTAAGAATTATTGGTTTTCCATCCATGATTATCTTTATTAATTCTTGCTTTGTTGTTGCTATGAGCGGCTAAGCACTTCAAGTGCTAGCCTAGTCATGAATCTACTATTATTATAATGTTTGTTTCCTGTTAGATTATGGTTTCGTTAGATATCCTTTGACTATCGTGTAACCCTGGGTTTTGGTAGTATTGTGGGTGGTTTAGATCATATTAATCATGTTATTAGATTACCAATTGAACGTTGGATTAACAGGGTACTAGGGTAGGTTTGGAACCCTATCCCTAGTGTAGGAACTAACCCCGTTACCGCCTCTATCACTTAATATACTTAAAAAGCACATGAACTCTTTCAGAGAGGGTTAATAATCTGTATAGGTTATTAGACTAGTTCTTGGGATATTTGGGATTAATCACTATGACTTGGTTGCCCTACCTTTGTGACTTTCAGGAAATTCGGGATCGCATGAAGTATTAGGCAGACTAAAGATATATATTCAGGTCTGTCGACTTTAGAAACCACCAATGAAACCATGATGTAACATTGCACAGGAAAATATTGTTATAACAATAGTAATGAAATGGCTAGGCTAGCACAATTCTCTCCCTGATTACTTATATTACTTTTACTTTTCGCAATTTACTTTCTTGTTATTTTCATAAATCAACTTTGAACTATTTTCAAAATGTGACACTTTCAAATTAAAACTAATTGACACTTAGCTGTTGGGACGACCTCGGATTTACCATCTCTACACTACTCACGATCGGGTTCTCTGGCCATTAGTGCGTTTGTCAGGCGAATCGAGTTTTATAAATTTAAAACTTGAATAAATATATTTTAAAATAAAATACGCATCAGTTAATCCGAAAGTTACTATATTTAAAAAGTTTCCATTTAAGAAAAGTTTAAGATTTTCGGACGTTAATACCATCTCCTATATTTGTTAAGTCCATATTTCCATAAACGCACTATCTAAACCTAAACGCCTAACTTACACGCCAATTTCGCTAACATATACAAAAAGTTACTATCTTTAGAAGTTTTCCGTTTTAAAAATCCCGACAATATGCTTGCGATGATTCTAATGTTTTTACTTAATATACTAGTGTTATTATATGTTTCGCCAACGTTTTAAAAGCTCAAACATGTCCGAAAGTGTCCGAAAGCCTATTTTATTATTCTAATCAGCAACTATAAATTATTTTGCCAAAAAATGTTCCAAACTTCATTCGGTCATAACTTGGCCGTTTTAAGTCTGTTTTTGACGATATTTATATTGAAACGACCAAGGAATCATTAGCTATCATAATCTTAGATTTTTAACACTTTAAAACATTTTTAAACACTCGTTTATGCTACATTAAATTTCAGACAACCCACATGTATTTTCAAATTGCTTCGAAAATCAATACAAACTTCACCATAGTGCCTAGTCTAATTCTAATTCTCATTCACTACTAATCCAACATCAAAACCACACTTAAAAACTATCCGAATCCCATCCTCATCATTGTTGCAACACACTTTTTATCTCAATCTTACCCTGATCACAAAACTATTAACACATTTTTACAAAAACAACAAGATCTCATCTCATTTTCACTTTAAAAATATTCACAAACACATGGAGTCTTATATTTAAATAAGAACTTAAGATCAAAAGAGAGACCAAAAGAAAGATCAAGAATATACTCACAAGTATAAAGAACAAGATGATGACACAAGATCTAAACTATATAAACCTAGATCTTGAAAAACCAATGAAAACCATTAAAATCCTAACTTTGATCTTGATTATAAACCCCTTTAAATCAACAAACCAACACTTCAAAACACCTTAGATAACCCTTACTAACAACCTAGAACACTTGGATCTTGCTAGAAATCAAAGGAAACCAAACCCCTATAAGGGTGTTTTGGTCCGTGAGCTTCAAGAGAGGGAGAGTGGAAAGAATAAATTTTTTAGAGGCTTGATTGAATGAGTGAAACCCTAAAGTGTGGAAATGCTTAGTATTTATAGGAAAACTTAAGGGTTTAGGGTATTCCTTGGTTCAAGCCAAGTGACTTAAACCACACCCTTAGGGTCCAAGTGGTTTGTGGGTTTTGGGAGCCAAGAAAGGACCAAGAGCAATTTTCTTCTAGCCATTTGGAAATAAAATGAATGAACCCTTTTAGTTGCTAGTGGATTAGTGGTCCTCACCATGCAAAGGGACAAGAATGGTGTAAGAGATCACAAGTTCATGTTGGTGCATGGAAGATGCATACAAACATGTCACTATCTAAGCCTTACATGCATGTGATTATGTTTGAATTTTAAATTTGTGGTGCTTTTATTTATTTTGAGCTTGGTTTAAAATTTTGAAGACTAAGGGGAGGGAATTTTGAAATTTTGACAAGACTAATAATAATGGATGATATTTTGAGTTTCCATGCAAAGGTGGTGAGTTTTTAGGGTTTCGTTTGACCTAAAACGCGAAAAACAAAAAATGTACGCAAAAATCGTAGTAATTGAAAATGGAAGTGTACGTAACCCACATAACACTTAAAAATGATAAAATCATGCATATAAAATGTAGACTAATCCAAGTCCGAAGTCGGAACGCATCTGATGACGTTTTCTAGTTTTACGCGGGGTAACTTCCCGATATTAAGTCAAATTTAAGCGTAACGTGTAAAAGTCAAAATAATGAACAGAATAGTTTAAAATAATGACCTGAAATTTACGGGGTGTGACACAAACCCCAATCTGTTAGTTTCGTGCCCTAAAATTTGATGTTTTGCCAAAACATCCAAGTACTACCTCAAATGAAATGCGTCCGTTTGAGATGATAATCAGTTGTTACATACCTAGATGGGGTTTGTCAACCCTAATAGATCTATCCACAACATTTTTACTTACACAAATTAATTAATGGTTCATGATAGTGTGGATTTCATGGTAATAGGGAAACTTAGGCAATACGCAAAACTTTAAAGTACTTGTGTTCGTAAGTAAAAACGAGCAATGTATTTTCACCCCAAAGTATTTCAAATAAAGTAAAGTTGTAGTTCAGAACAAGTAAAAGTGGGGCTATGAAACTCACCTCAAGCAAAGTAGTACAATTGGGAAATAACGCAAGTTCATGGTAGCACAAGTCCTAAACGCGACCTAATTTAATAATGAGGCGCTTTAGGTTTACAATATGAGTGTACCAAATGCATAAGAGTTTTATAAATATTTTTATCACCCTACTATGCTTGTGTATAAGGTTTTCTAAGTTCCAAATATACTTTACAAACAAACTTACAAGTGTTTTACATTAGAAACTTCATGAAATGGCTTGCTGAAATTAGGGTTTTTTCCATCTTCACGGGACCGTATCTTAAATGTTTTCTACTAAAATAAAGTGTATCAAAAACCCTAAGTTGAAGGCTTCTGAGTTATCTTTCCAACCATGTAAGCCTCATAAAGTGAATCAAGGTTTAAAGAGTCCATATGTGCCTTACAAGACACAAAGGTCTGACCGTATTTTAGACAATTTGTTTTGCTGATATTGTTTCGGCCATAACTCACTTAATTTTTATCCTCTAGTCTCGATTTAACTTGCTGAGTTTAAGTTAAAGTCTTATCTGCAAAAAGTTCAAAAGGCTCAAAATACCAAACTAATCTTAAGGGGCTCATAATTACGCTCAAAGTCCAAAACTCATATTTGCACACTAATATTGTAAAAATCATTCAAAAATGTAAACGAATCCAAATCCTTTTGGACACTGGTATGTGCTTAAATACACATACCTTTTACCTTTAAAAACGAGCTAAAATAACCAAAAACGGACTTAAAATGCCAAAGATA
>BQNB010101007.1:0-24576 GCA_026074375.1 Tanacetum coccineum | reverse complement strand
ACTTTTTAATACTTGATGCATGATGAATTTTAATGGGAAATATTGATGGGGTTTTATGTAGGAATGATATTAGAGTAGGATGGAAGTGATTTGGTGAATTTTTGATGGTGGTGGTGTTGGTTCTTGTTGTTGCCGTCGAACATCAGGAGAGAGGGAGAAGGGACAAGTTTTTGTTTTATAAAATTTTTAACTGTGTGTGTATATGTTCGGCTATAAGAAAGAAATAGAAGGGAATGGGCCAAGATGCATTACTAATGTATGGTGTATGTTTTGAGCTTGTGGGATGCCGAATATTGGCAAGAAAGGGAGAGGGCTTCTGCCTGTTTTGGTTAAATATTTTACATCTTTTAAAAACTCGAGTCCTTTACTAAAATAATAAATTATGAAAACATGATTTTGACACAGTTTCGACTGAAACGCAGGGAAAAGTCGGAAAATACTAAAATAAAAATAAAAAATCTCTCGAAGTTAAAATATGAAATTGTTGATTTCTTAAATGATTTAACGGATAAATATCCAAAGCACGACGCGAAAATAGTCAGAATCGACAATTTCCGTTAAAATGACAAACAAAATTAATAATTTTCATAGAAATTAAAAATAAAAATTAAAGCTCGGTTTAAATATTGATTTTGAATTTGGGTTGTTAAACTTTCTCACAAGCTGGACAGTTTTTATCTTTGGAAAAGGTCAGAGAAGGAAGTCCAGAGTCAAGGTTGTGTTTTGCAAGGTTGTTGATGTTTTTGAAGTAGAGGTGAGAGAGTCTCTTATGCCAGAGCCAGTTTACCCTTGGAGAGGCTTTAGTAAGAAAACAAGCATTGCTTTCCTTGTTGAAAGAAGACATATCTATGATATAAACATCCCTTCTCCTTGAAGCAACGAGAACAACTTCATCATTTTGGTTGAAAATGGTTCCCTGAGTCTTTGTAAACAAAACCTTGAAGTTAACATCACACATCTGCCTAATGCTAATTAAGTTATGCTTCAAACCATTCACATACGCAACCCTGGTGAAAGTGATTCCATTACAATTAACTAAGCCATATCCTTCTGTGTCCCCTGAAGAATCATCTCCAAAAACCACTTTAAGACCTAGCTTCTTTGAATATCTGTGCAGATATTGTTTCACTCCTGTCATGTGTCTAGAACAGCCACTATCTAGATACCATACAGACCTCTTTAAGTAATCCCGCACAGATATTTTCACACAGATTAGTTCCTTTTGTGAACCCACTTTTCAGTGGGTTCTGATTGCTTGATAGCAATCCTTTATTTCCTGCTGTTTCTTAGGTTCTTTGGACAATCAGCAATCTCATGAGATATGCTCCCACAAATTTCACACCCTGGGTAAAATTCACAATCATCTGGGTGATGTTTGTTAGACCCATAATATTTACACTCACCAAATGTCTTGGACATTCTAGTAGTTCTAACAGGTGTGGATTTAGATGTGGATTGACCTTTCAGTTTGTTTAAGGATTTCCTAACAGCAGTTTGTTCTGTGTGTTCCTTAGTGGTATGGGAGATTGAGCCACAAGTAGAACACTTGGGTTTTGAGTAGCAATCATTAGAAAGATGATTCCTTATCCCACAGTGTTTACATGGTCCATACCATACCTTTTACTTAGAGGTCTTTGAA
This sequence comes from Tanacetum coccineum, assembly GCA_026074375.1. Classification (NCBI taxonomy): domain Eukaryota; kingdom Viridiplantae; phylum Streptophyta; class Magnoliopsida; order Asterales; family Asteraceae; genus Tanacetum; species Tanacetum coccineum. The sequence continues at coordinate 22,937 of BQNB010101007.1, read as the reverse complement.
CTACAAGCCTGAGACACTGATGAAGAAGTGTCTAAAAGGATCAGAATTTGGTTCTTGATACCTTTTACTTCTTCCATCAAAGTTAAGAGAAGTTGCTCAGTTGATGGGAGAGCATTCTTATCAAGACATGAGTTTTAGACAGATGGATGCTTAGATTCAGTCCTTTTCTTAATGACATAGGTTTGTGACACTTTATTAAAAGATTTTTTAATCTCTTTAGAAGCAGTATTAAGTGTCAAATCAGCCATGTTAGCAGTAAGGTCAGACAATGAAATAAGACTTTTAGAAGCACCAGATGGATTTGCCTCGGTCAGCTTAGGTAGAGGGGGTAGAGGTTCCTGAATGTCACTGTCATCCTCAGAGTCAGAGGTGATCATAGGAGCAGACTCAGATGTGGATACATCAGCATTGCTGAACAGAAGTTCCTTATAGGGGTTGTTCTCTTTTCTCCTACCTTTTCTTCTAAGGGCTTTGACAATATTGCCAGGTATTTGCTCAGAGAACAGTTGGTCAAGGGTGACTTTGCTACATGTCCATTTTTCAATGACCTTTTTTAGGTCAGAGTTCTCATCCTTCAGAGATTCATTTTCTAGATTAACTCTAATGACTTCATTATGAAGGGAACAGTTAATAGACACAGTATTTTTTAGATTACTCAGTTCAGACTTATGTAAGGACAGTTCTTGCTTAAGAAGATTATATTTGTTAACCATGTTTTTTCTCTAATCCTCTACATAAATAAGGTCAACATGAGTGTAATCTAAGACATGTTTTCTATCATTACTATCAGTCATAGACAAAAGTCTGTGTACCTTTTTCATAGTGATGTCAACCCATTGACCAGATCTTGCATCAGCCTTCCCCACAGAAGGCTCATCTTCAGCAATTGCCATAAAAGCTCTAATCCTGGTGGTTCCTTCATCATCTAAGGACACAGATTCTTCATCCCAGTCAAATGACTCAGCTATCAACCCTTTTTCACTCTTTCCCTTGTCAATCTTCCCTTTTTTACCTTTTCCCTTTGTCAGATCATCAATCCTTTGGGTTAGCACAGCCATTTCAGCTTTAAGTCTCTTGTATTTTCCCTTGTAGTCTTTTTTATAGTTACCAATGTTATGGGAAGATCTTTGGTTGATGGGTGGTATGTATGATTTTAATTTGTTGAATGAGTTGTTTAAGGATGGATAGGATGGAGTGGATGTTTTGTTTGAAGGACAGTCCTTTTGAAAATGGCTAGTTTTCCCACAAGCAAAACAAGTTTCTTTAGTTTTGTTTATGGGTTTCCTAGCAGATCCAACCCTCCTAGATCTTTTATAGAATCTTTTTTTGATTTGCAAGCAGAGCTCTTTCATGATACTCAGCGTTCAAGTCAACCATAAATTCATTGCTGGTCCTCTGATCCTCTTCAACATCTGAGTCACTGTCCTGAAATTGTGTGTTAGAAATCAAGGCTTTTGAGCTTGAGGCCTGAATTGAAAATATTTGTTTCTCTGACTCATAGATTTGATCAATCAGACCTTCCTCATAATTGTACTTGCCATACAGTGTAGCCAGACTGTCGTTTTTAATGGAATTATTTGCCCTTTGAGTTTGATTCATGCTTAGCTATTTTCTTGGCAGGCTATTAACAAACGTGGCATTGACTTCTGCTTGAGGAATTGTAGCACTATTATTTTCAAGGTCATTTAACAAACATTTCAACCTTGTAAACGTTCCCATTACTTTTTCACCCTCAAGTGATTTAAAAGAATTAAACTTAAGTCTTAAGGCTGCAATCTTGGTATCTCTTGTATCAGATGGCCCCTCATGAGCTAGGATGAGATCATTCCACATTTCTTTAGCAGTTTTGCACTTAATGACATATTTCATAACATTATTTGGTAAACAAGATATAATGATACTTTTTAATAGTTTATCTTGATTAGCAAGACGACTCTCAGCATTTGACCATTGATTTTGACGTTTGGGTAAGGGATTTTCAGTAGTGGACAAACTTGACATAGGTACAAATGGTCCATCTTCTAGAGTTTTCAGAAGGTAAGGTTCAAGTCCATCAAGGAATACTAGGAACCTAACTTTCCAACTCCTGAAATCCTCTTTGTCAAAAGCAAGAACATTTGTGACATGAGACCCTCCTCTTGAATCAAGCAGTTGAGGTAGGTTCTCATTAACAACACTTTAAGCTACATTTGTCGTAGTTGTGGTGTTAATAGGGTCAGTAGTTATAGGCATCGTGTCAACCCTATTAGCATTAGGGCTACCCGGATTGCCAGAACTTGCACCAAAAGGTGGTGAGATAGGTGGTATAGCTCTAGACATAATTGGATTTTGATTTGTTTAAAACAAAGAACAGTTTATAAATGGTTTTATAAATCAACACTGCTCTGATACCAATTGTAAGTCCCAAATAACACGTCTATATGAAATATAACACTTATCTAATGTAAATAACACAAGTAATAACTTTTCAATCGTGTAATGCTTTATTGATTAAGAATCAAAGTATTACAATGTGCTATGGATCTCACAAGTTGAATGACAATGTGTGATTACCCTTTAAACAAGTAAACTTGATAGAGTATCAAGTTTACAAGCGAACTTGTATATCCAGCTGATAGGATCAGAGGTCTACTGTGTAAGTTTGACAAAGGAGTAAATGCCTATAATAACAACAACAATAAAAGCGATAGCATTTACTCCTTACATCATTCTCTATTTATACTAATACGAGGTTGCATCCTTAGTGGGGGGTAGTTGCAACGTGTCAAGAATCTAGTGGACGAGGTACGAGGTATTTAATGCATGTCCATTCTTGAAAACTACCCGCCCATACTTTAGTGAACAGTTCTGCCAACTGTTCACTACTTTTACCAACTTCGTACTAGGTACAGGCTTTAACTTAAACAGTGTTTATCCCGCCATAAACACTTGTTAAGTTTCCCGCTTTCTTCAGAGAACAATCTTTAAGCTCAACTTGTTCTTCTTCAGAGGGTAACACGATAGTCAGAGTATTGCCACCTCTGACTCTCCTTAGAACTTCAACGTATTCCTTCTACATACCAGCTGATATCCATCCCGGCTGACGAGTATGTCTTCAAGTAATCTTCGACTTCCTTGACGATGTCTTTGACTTGAATACGTCTGACGTTGCTCTTTGAGGCTTTGCACTCAGAGAGTCCTTTCATAACCTCTGAGTCCCATCACTCAGAGGTTCCTTCATAACTTCTGAGTCCCATCACTCATAGGTTCTTTAATACTTAGCCTAATTTCTGTTTAAATCTAGGCGCTGATTACTGGGCACTGAATCGGCCCAACATCATCATTTTGGGCATGAAGAGCAGCTGTTGTTTCTGTCTCCATACTGTGTGCCATTAACAACTTTTCAAGTATCGTGTTTAGATTAGCTTCGTATGTTTTAAACTCTTTTTTAGATTTGAATACAATTTAATCCTCATTAAATATATACTAGTCAAACTATATTGTCGAAGGTATCATTTCTACACATCTATTTATTCTATTTTATTTAATAACACACATTTTTAGAGCCATCTAATTATTTTTTTCTAAATATAACAATTAACCTCCTGCTGAAACGCGGTACTTGGACAAATTGGAAAGTCTGAAGGCCAATTTTAAACCGTTTTGTTACAAGGAAGCTACGTCTCAACTAGGAAATTTCAACTAGGAAACTCCTACATATTCACATCTCCCCCCCAAAAAAGTAAAAAACCGCCTCATTTCATATCTCCCCATATTTAAAAAAGTCAAAATCTCACGAATAATAAAAATGCGTCTCACCGTTTGGGCTAACCTTCTACACAGAATCCACTACCTTTGTGTGCCGTCTCATTAATTTCGGTTGCCCCGTGCCATCACCACAAAGAGGCCCTTGAACACACACACAAAATAAATATGCATCGGTAATGCATGAATTAATTTGACTGTAGCATTATATTGTGTATATATATAATACAAGTGCATGAAATTTTGTGGCCCTCGTCAAGCGGTGGCCCTGTGCAATGGCACCTCCCGCACTCCCCTAAAGACGGCCTTGCCTTTGTGTATATGTTTATGAGGCACTCAATATATATAGATGTTCTCATATTCTCATGCCTTAATAAAAGTTATACAGGATAATGTTGTGTGCCTTATATGAGAACTGATCACAAGACTTATCCATAGTACCCTTCATAGAAAGATCATATCATATCATTATAGACGTACATAAACAAGGTGGTTTTGTGTAGCACACGGGTTGTATAATATACTTCTGTATAATTTATTGATGATATTAGTTTGTGCAGAGTACAATGAATCAAAGAATAAAGAATTTTTATGATCAAACACAGTATATTAACAAAATTCCCAAGCAGACTTAGAGGAATCTGGAGCGCTTGCATTCAACAGGAAGACCATTTGGAAATCTTTTATTGTCAGTGCAATAGTTGTAGACCATGTGCTTACTTTGTACCCATCGAATTCTGTTTCGTCCTGCTGCATCAATATTTTGTGTAGTCCATGCCTTCTTGTCATTTTCAGAGCTTGTGGGCCTTGAATTGGGACCAACTCTGTTGGCATTCGCATTGAATTTTCTGTAGGAAGCGATGAAAGGTCCCTTAGTCCAGTCAGTCTTCACACGGCCACCCTGGGTTGCCTAGTCATCTGCGTTCCACAGGCTGGCGTACACCCTCACGGGTTGGCTCTTGGGAAATGAAACTCCAGAAGCGTCATGGTTGTTGAACACCCTTACTGGTATGTTATCGATCAAGAAACTGGAACAAGAAGATTTTATTTATTTCAGTAATCATAGCCGCCTGTTATATCTATTTTAAAAAAGGTTTTAAAAGACGTACATGATTCTTTGCGAGTTCCATACGATGGTATACGTGTGGAAGGCTGCAGTAGGGTCAAACCAAAAGTGGAACTGTTGTTCCTTATTGCCTTTTCTTTGTGAATATACATTGGTGTGGATTGTGTAAGGGTTTCCCGTCGAGTTTCCTAAGAACTCAAAGTCTATCTCGTCACGTCTCGTGCCTTGTGATGACAACTGATTTAATAAGATCAAATGATTCGTGTTAGAGTTGCTAACAATATTTAAAGGGGCCATAAAAAAATTTAGATATTCCAACCACTAATACTTACATAGAATGTAGTGATTGTGCCAGCAGAGTCACCTGGTACTAGTTTGAGTTTCATGTCAAACCTTCCAAAGAGGTACTCATGTTTGGACTGAAAACCCGAGCCAGAGTATTGGTCAAGTGAAAGTGAGAGATCCTGACCACCATTGAGAATTTTAGCACGTTCACCTCCAAAAGTGATGACCGTATCATCGTAAAAACTTCCTGCAGACGCCGCTAGTATTAAACATGAAATCGTTAGAGCAACTGCAAACGGTTCCATGAACTTTGTCATTGTTGTTTTCTTAGACAGATTAAGTAAAAGAGAGATGTAACTGGTTTATGTTTTAATTTGTGCGAATTGAGAGTTTATATAGGTGTGATCACATTGACAATTTAGGACAGGAACCATCCTAGACTCCTGGTTGTTGAAGAAGGGAATCATGGTTACAAATTGTGGTGTACCAAACTTAAAATTAATAAAAACACAAACATTCATATACGCGTGCCAACTCATTGTATCATTATTTTGGGCATGAGGAGCAGCTGTTGTTTCTTTCTCCATACTTTGTGCAACTAACAACTTTTTTATTATTATTACAAATACTTTTATTATTTGTTTAAAGTTTCATGTTCAAATTTGCTTAGTATGTACTAATTTCATTACTAGGTTGAAAGGAACGTTTATGCAAATTATATATACTAGCTAGGTGAGTACCCGTGTATAGCAACGGGATTTGTTAGCTGCAAATTATTATTGTTATGATGTTGTGGTTAAGTGTTTCGGTGTAACATTTATACACAAAACGTAAAATAATTAAAATTTAATTGAAAAAGTTTATAACATTGGATAATTTAACTCAAAGAAAAATTATGAAAATGTATCAAGAAAATATATAAAAATATCTAGTGAAACGGAAAATCAAACATTACAACAATTATGAAATAACTAGCAATGCATGTTATTCATCACGTATAACTTCTTGGTAAATGACATTTGAGGTGTAAACTGACCGAAGTCTTGAATACGCTTCACTAATAACTTTTTAGTTCTACGTGATGTCCCTCTAGACAATGCAAAATAAAGTTGATCATGCGAGAAAACACAGTCAACGCCGACATTTGGAATTGTCTGGATTGAGCTTTATTAATAGTCATCGCAAAGCTAAAGCTCTCATGCGACTATTTTCTATTTAGTTTGAAAGGCAACATGTCTTCTTCAGATGGAGCATGAGGAATTCTTGGAAAGAGCACTCTAATTCTAGCGTGATGGCCGACAACGATTTCAGCATTGATGACACTGGGATCAAAACATTTACATATCAACCCCATGCCATTACATAATCTATTTTTCGGATCGAGATTCCTTAAAAGAATAATTGGGCATGCATCTAATTTTCAAGCGAAATTAGTGAGGGGGCAATCCGCTAACGTTGAACGACTTTAAGAATTTCAAAGGATAGAAGTTGTTATTGTCGTCTTGTGCTTCATCAAAACTACATTAAACTTTCTCTTCGCCCAAAAATATGTTAATAAATTGATCATAAATGTTGTCAACGTGTTCATTTTCAGTTGATAAGATAAAATAAGCGTTGGTGGCCAAGGAAGGAAATATTTCATTGATCAATGCATACTTTGAGGTAGCCTCGTTAATGTATGGAATGGTCATGTCATTAGGTATGCGTGCATAGTTTTCATCGATCACCTTTTCAACTCCGCCATCGAAGTCTGAAAATTATGGGTTTGTCTGTTCCCTCATGTTTATGGTTAACCAAAAATTTTTAATGCAAAGCCAAGAAGATGATATCCGTAGACTTGAATATACAATACGTGCTCTTATTACACGTCTCACGACCGGTAAAACCTCTATAAAATCCCCTCCTAAAACCATTATTTTGCCATCGAATGGAAGTTTGACCCTACTAATGTCTTGCGTAGTTCCATCTACCGCCTCCACACCTTGCCTTTTAGCCATTGATGCTTCATCTCATATTATCAACCTGACTTGACAGATAAGGTTAGAAAGGCCACTTTGTTTTCTTGATGTTGCATACTGAGTTTGTATTAAGATTGATGGGAATCTTAAACACCGACTAAGCAGTTCTCCCCCATTTCATGTTATTTGCCGCAGCCTAGACGAAGTAGTGGCAAGTGCAATAAGACCATGGGAACGAAGAGTGGCTAGCAAAACTTTATACTAGAATGTTTTACTAGTTCCTCTAGGACCATCAATAGAAAACACGCCCAAAGAATCATCATCATCATGTCTCGTGATGGTATCATATGCGGTTAATGATGAGTGTTGAGAGAATGTCGAGCGAGTATATTAATGTGGGAATATTGTTAGGGCAATTTTTTTTAAAGCAAGATTAAAGAGTTTTCAAAAGTTGACATTCATAGTTTTTGGAATTTAATGTTGAAACATTGTTAGAACAACGTATTTAAAAAAAATTGCAACATTAATCATGAGATGGACGGTTGCTTGTGTATAACGTGTGTAGAAATGTTTTTGCACTTTCATAAATCATAACGGTGCCTAACACGTGGGCTTTATTTAATAAAAAAACAATGTTTAAAAGGATTTCACCTTATTTTAAGTAAACAGTTGCTTGTGTATAAAAATATATGAACGGTTTCTTGTGTATAAAGAAAATCATAATTTAATTCATCTTTGTCTTTCTATCTTCTATATAGAAATAGAAAAAAGAACATCACCTTATTACATGGGCTTGGACCAATTGAGATGGATGACACATTTTCACAAATTATATAAAGCAACATTAAAGGAAGTATTTAAAAACTTCTTATGTCTAAGACAATATTTTTTGAAAATTTTAAATGAAAAATTAAAGTTTTAAATAGATATTATAGGTATTAAACATTACTCAATTTTAAAATGTTTAAGTTTAAATAAAATCATGTGTGCATTATATGTAGTAAAGCTAACATTTATCAGAATGTTGGTTACTATTCATGAATAGTAACTAATATTTCACTAAATATAATAGCTTAACATTTAGGTAAATATTATGTATAAAAGCAAATAATAAGACATATTTTGGTAAATGATACTAACAAAATTTTATTATTTTAAAAAATACGCATTATCTTTTATATAATAAAGATTTAAATTTTTTGGAAAGAGTATTGGATCAACCAATAGAAAAGATGCAGTTTAAAATCGGGTCACCTAATTTGTCAACTAAAGTAAAAATTGAAGTTGATTTGATGACAAAAACTCGATATACATATGTTGTTGAGATTTTTTTAAATTTTAATTTTGAATTTATGTGTATTAAATACATTATATTACTATGATTGATAATTAAATATTACAATCAAATCGTAAACTTTAAAAGAAATGTTAATCTTAAATCCACTTTATGCAAATTAAATGTAAAAGTCTTAATTTTCTTAATTTTTATAAAATTTATATCTTTAACAAATACTTCACAATTTAAAGGGAAAGTAGTGTCATTATTATTAAACCGATCATAATACTAAAAACTCTATAAAAATCCATGTTGTAAATATGAAGCTTAAACACGTTTTAGTAAGTGTATGCACGAGATTATAATATATATTAACACTTATATAGTTATAATCACTCTATTTGACTTTTAAATATTATAGTGTTCCTTGCTACTCATATTATTATGTGTACATTCAGATTTTTGTTAGTTTATTATATTTGATATATAACGATTATCAGATTGTTATTAGAACTCATAAAAAGTAATTGCTTTGTCATTTTATGAAAATTTACAGTATCTACTTGATTGGTTATTCCTAGCCCATGGTAAAGTAAATGTTCATGGACACCAACTACCTAGGCTCCACAATTGCAGAATTTTGTTATATTTTTTTCCAGCATTATCAATTTTTAAAATTATCATGAACTTTGATAACATGCTTTAAATAACCTTAAATTTTATAGGACAGAAAGAAATGTCAAAAGAATGAAATAAACGACGTAAGGAATAAATTATGTAACTAATGATTCATTACCGTTATTAGTAATGTTTGGTTGGTATGATATGACAGAATGGATACGATAAGAAAAAGACTAATTAAAATGCCTCATTGATGATGTGAAGTTTATTAATGTGGTTAGTTAGTGATGGGATTTTGTGTAATTTTGATTTTATTATAAGATGAAATTAAAAAAAAGGAGGGGCCCTAAAGGAATTGTTTACGTGTGGTACATTGATACGAACCTATCCCATACTAGGCTCGTATCGGTTCATAAGCTAAGTGTAGAACTCACTCCAAAAAGCTAGCTCAAAGGAGGAGGGGACACCTAGACTTTATAAACCATCAACCAATCCCATACTTGGCCGATGTGGGATCATAACATACGTATTGAGGGTGGGGATAGTCGACCGGTTGGTTTCTCACTTTTGGAAAGGAACCCATGTGTGACCAGAGTCACGACACTCACGATGACTATCGAGTGTGTTTCTGTTCTCACATGAGAGAAGAGAGGGTTTCACCAATTCTCCAGGTAGAAGGTTGGGAAATAGCTTGTGACTTGGCTCATTTCAAGCGAAATGGTCTTGTATTTATACGGATGCATTTAGGGTTTCGTGCAACCTGAGAATGCGATCTAAGGGTCGAGGATGGTGCACGTGGTGGATATCAAAGGGAGGAGACAAGGTTGACAGTTGTTGTGCCATCTTAGTTTCTGTTATGCTCATGGGTTGCTCTATGAACGTTTGCATTTGTACTAGGCATGGTGTATGCAACACTACCGCATAGTCGAATGAGCTGGTGGCACGTGTTGCTTGACGTAACAGATTGTTGTGATAAGATCCTAGTTTGGTTGTGGTATAGATATGCTATCTAGGTTTACTTAAATCAACTTTAGTTATTTTCTTTAATCTTGATGTTTTTATAGTTTATTATTGCGGTTAATTTTTCTTTCTAATATATGTTTGAGTGTAACAATCATCTTAGTAATTTATTAGTAATTCTAAATTTCAACTAAACCTAGTTGTCATGTGTGTTTTTTTTATTTTCGAAAGTTTTTACTCTATAGGTCAACCTTTCTAGAAGGTCTTGACGTTGAGTTCAAGACATGAAGTGATGATGACAAGCCCAATTACGCAGATGGGGTACATTTTAGAATAGTTGACATTCTATTGAGTTACATTTGGTAGGCTTATTGAGCTAATAACTTATTTAAGTTCATAAACTTATGTTCATAAGCTCATAAGCAATAAAAAAATTTGTTTTTTTTTGAGCTAATTAGCTTTATAAATTTTCACTGTCTATATGACATCATTTAAAAATTAGCTAATTAGCTTTTTTATTTTCATAAACTAATATGGTCCTGGTTTAAGTTAAGGCGTCTGATGTGTGTTTTTACAAGCTTTAAATTTATAATAACTAGAAATACCAAACGAACAACTAAAAACACAATATTCGGGCAAGTATACCCTATCGAGTGTAATATAGTCTAAGGTAAGTCTAGGTCGATCCACGGGATTTGTAGCAATTCACAGATTGTTTATCAAGTAACAAAGCCAATTGATTGTCACATATCAAATAGCCAAAACATGTGTATTAAGCAAGCAAGAAACAAGGCATGATCCAGATAAAATAATAAATAGAGATAGAGTGAGACTTTATATAAACAAAGCATACAAGTCATATATGATGGGTAATCATAATAACGAGCATATCTACCAATGATAACACAGAATCCTTTCGGCCTATATACTACATCATCAAGAGCGCATTAGGAATAGTTTATATCAAATATGCATACATATGAATTGCTTCCAACCCGGTCGGTCAACATAAGGATGGGTCTTAAACATAATTCTATTTGGGTTGTTTATCAATTTACCACATAATTCTCACAAGTATGATATTGATACGCCATAGGTAAACCGTTCAAAATATATCAAGACAATTAACCCTTTCGGCCTATTTCAATTGCAATGATATACCAAAGGATAAATAATGATCCAAGTAAAGATAACATCGAATTCATAAACATATATATTCACAAGTAATAGCAAAATTATCCAAATATTATATCATGTTTCACATATCCAACATATGAGAACAAAGTACCAAAACCAATAACCAATTGTTCCCACAAACAACCAACATCCGAACCTCCTAGAATAACCCTAGGGGCTATCACTACCCCACTGGAAATCAACAACACGTCGCCAAATGGTGTATTTGGTAACACGTGTAATGTAGTAAAGGAACTAGAGATTTGGTGTGAATCGTCTAATCCTCATGGTATGATGTACTTAGGTTCTAGAAATATAGTGTTTGGGGTCTAGAAATGGTGGTGGATCAGCAGTGATTCGTGGTGGAGAGTGGTGGTAGCATGGTGAGATAAAGGGGTGTTTGGATCATTAGATCATAAGATCCTCACCACTCCTTCCTCCTCTCCTAATTGATTTAAGGATTGTGTGTGAAAGATATGAAGTTCCCTGGTACATATGGGGGTATTTATAGGCTAACAAATACTTGGGGGCCAAGTAGGGGATGTATGTGGTCGGATTTGGGGCTAAATTCACGTATTAATTGCATCAGACAGAAAGTGCGCCGCACTTTATTAAAAAATCGACGTACTTTAGATCAGGGAAAAGTGCGCCGTACTTATTGGCAAGTATAGCATACTTGTAGTCTTTTTCAGCTCTTAGACCAAAAATCAAAGTTGTAGATAATTCTTTTTCGGTCGCGTGGCCACTAGAATCGCGTCAATCTGAGTTTGTATACTCAAGTTATATCCAAAATAGTGGACAGGTGTCAGGAAGCTAGATGTTGAGTTTACTTCTTCGTTTAAGCTTCATATCTTCGTGTTTTCTTCCGTTTTCTTTCACGACACGTACCATGAACCTATAATAGCAAATATAATCTATTAAGTATCGAAAGTTCTTATAATTAATCAATAATGTATATAAAAGCACAGATAACACATATAGAAATATGTATAAAATGAGCATTATCAAATCCCCTCACACTTAAACTTTGCTTGCCCTCAAACAAATATAAGAAAAGAAATTCAGAAATAAAATTCTTAAATGACAAAATAAGGGAACATTTAAAAAAATTTAAATTCTTTGAAAATATCAAAAATATTGTTGGTTTTATTACAAATAAGCGTATAAGGCGCAAATATCCCCTCACACTTAAGGTTTGCTTGTCCTCAAGCAAAATAAAGAAAAGAAGTAAGCTTTACAAAACAAACATAGAATTATGAAAAATATTTTTAGATTTTTAATATGTGAATACGAGATGTGTGACAATACCCAATGATCTTCAAGCTGTTATAACATGACTAAGCACCTCGCGAATAACGAAAGTATAATTCACTCAAACACTCATATATGATGTATTAGAGGGTAAAAGGAAATCACACTCAATTGCTCAGACATGATTCGTTAAGTTACCATAGGCTTGTATTAGAAACAAAACTACACGGACATGGCGTAAGCACCAGGTATAAATATCAAAAGAGGAATTTTATTCGGGTTGTAATGTACAGGCTAAGGGATAATAAGGGTGTGGATAAGGCGTGTGAAATATATACTGGAATTGATTTTATAATATACATGTCGACAAGTCCAAGAACCAATGTTGCTAGTTACTAAACATACCACAAACCCGAGAGGTTATCGGACAACAAACCTCGTACTCGTACAAATGATATAACAATGTGCCTCACACAACTTTTATTCATACTTCACTTTTTTCGATTTTTTTATCACTTTTTTAATACTTTTTTCATTTTTTAACATCGTAAACTAACAATTCCTCCACACTTAATATAAGCGTACACTACAAAAAATACGAAACACGAAGCGTGCACTCTTTATTTTTGTTAAAATGACATACCACTTATAGCAAAGTGCAAACAAACTATAAGTAAAAATCAACCAATCAATCATATCGAGCGACTAGCAACCAACCATTGGGACTTTCAACAAGGGGTAAGGCTAGGCTAAAGGTTATATATTTATGTTTTTTTTTTAACGAGAAAAACTAAATAAAATGGCTCAGCGGGTTAAACTAGGGGTATCTATCATTAAAGATGAGTGCTACAGACGGGTTTTATTTGGGTGGTTAGCTAATCAATGTAATTAGCTAAAATAATATGTTAATACAAATAAACCGTAAAAACGTTTATTTATATTTTACGATCTATCTTTGTTTTGTTAATAACAAAACATAAACTTGTCGAAAGTATAAAATAAAATTCATTAGTTTTAAACCAATAGTTTATCTAACTCATCTATTCATCAAACCATCATTCATATTATAGCACTTACACTCAATTCATATAAATACATTTTTAGAATAAAAATGTACACTTTACATAAAAATATACAAAAACCCTCAAACATATTTACATCATAGCTAACATATTTTCTCTACAAAATCTGAACATTATCTTACAAGATTACACATGATCTCTTAAGATTTTGCAAACCAAAATTCGGATCTAGTTACTGTACGTCGGTTCTGTTGACGATAACTGGCCAGTTCTGTTCTACAACAGAACCGGCAGAACCGAGGTACAGTAAAACTCAAGTCTATAAATACCAGCTCATTTCACTTGTTTAAGCATTCATTCATGTAGTTTCTTTCTCTCATATTCAGTTACCAACAAATCTCTAATCATGGTTCCTTTTATTTTAGTGTTTTGGTAGATTTCTTAATAGGAAAAGTTCTACCGGGTTTTTGCATACGAGATCAACTCTCAGAAGCTCACTTTATAGCAAGAGTCTCTCATCTCATAAAGATCTCCCTACTGATCTAGAAGCATCATTCATCTAATTCAATCAAGACGTGTATCATATAGTGATAGGATCATTTAGAAATGTGTTGTGTAAAATAGTTGTAATAAAGATCTATCAGGATAAATCTTAGTGTAATGCTTGGCACCTAGTAGAGGGCAAGCATTGTAAAGGTATTTTGTTCCTCTTTGTTGGAACATGGTATATGCCTTAGTATTATGTAAAGGGTAAACAAGGGTTGGTTTGATTCTATCGTGTGAGGAATTCGGTATTTAGCTTTGTACCATTAAAAGGTGTAAGCGACGTTGTGAGGCTTCTCCGCCGGTTAAAGGAGCATTGGTGACTAGTGGATTCGAACTCTCGAGTAGGTGACTCGGGGAGTAGAGTAGGGTAAGGAAGATGTCCTTCTAGCCGAACCACTATAAATATAATCAACCTGAAATGCTTGATCAAATTTTTAATTGGTGAAAACTATTCAACCCCCCTTCTAGTTTTCAACAATTTGTATCAAGAGCATGTTACCAAAGTTCTTTAAAGTATACTATACTTTAAAAACTTTAAAAACCGATCAAATGAATTTCAAAAACTACAATTTTTTTAGATCTATTAGATTATTTGTTTTCTTAAAAGCTCGTTTAAGGATGATCAAGAAAAAGAGAAAACTGCTGCTAATTCTCCTCCTCTTCCAACAAACCGGTTCCACCGATTCGGTTAAGGAATGGAACCGGCCAAGCTCAGGAAAATGGAACCGCGGGTTTGACCAAAATTTCTCTTTGAACTTACAAATTTTTAAATGGGCTGAATTATTAAAAATATAGTTGGGCTAGATTTTGCAAATCTTTTGGACATTTTAATTGGGCTAAATATGATCAATTCATATAAACCATTTCTTATTAAATCCTTTAAAAAATTAATTATATATTCTCTTAATAATAAAATTATTCTAAAATTATTTGGTCGTGATCGCGTGTCGCAAATTCACAATGTTAAAAGGTACACAACCTCTTATCCCTTCTCTTTATAGGTGCTCATTATGCTTATATTCTGTCTATGAAATAATTGTATAAGTGCTTTGTGATTTATTCTTTTAAAATACTACTGTGTTATTTATAACTCTAGCACACTCTTGCGACTTCTCCCTCAAATCAATTTCCACCTCGTCTGAGACACAATATCTAAGCATAAAATCTTGAATATGAAGCCTGAATATTCAAAATTCAAAACCTCTTTCATCCTTTCCTATAAAAACCAACGACACATCCCCTCTAATATAAAAATCACTCTCCTCCAACATCTATCATTCAATTTAAAAATCAAACCTCTCTACTTTCCCTCTCACTCAAAAATACCGATCAACTCATGGAAGTCCTCTTAGAGATTTTAAGCCATGTCCTAGTCCTCATCATCAGCTCGCCACTAATGCTCATATATCTTATGCTCAAGTTCCCGCATGGAGACGTGTTCTTTATTTTGGCTTTCTATATTACTGTTGTATTTCCAATTCTCTGTATCGCATTGTATATTGAAACGAAATATATGTAATCTTCTTTGCATTGGCTATTTATTTCCTTTGTCTCGTCTACATTCTTCGTAACCTCCGTCCCTCATATCGGCAAAATATAGAAACTACAGCAAAACAAGAATAAATAAAAAGATGTCACATTTTATTAAATAACACAAAAAATTTAGGAGAAAATTTTTTTATTTATTTATTAGAAACATAAATATTTTCTGTTTAAACCTTGGCCGGTTCTCTGCGAATATAAATGCCGGTTCCCTTCTGAGAATAGAACCGGAGGAACCGGACATCTGACAGAACTAAAAATACTCACCCTCTTTTTATCTCTTCAATGTTTAAAAAAAAAGCTCTCTCCCCAAAAACCTCCATTGACGATCAACAACCACCATCACCATTTTCTCAAATTCTTCATCTTCCAAATCAATCAAATCCTTTCATTGTAAGTCTTAATTATGTTTAACACTTTTAGTTTATCTTAAACTTGAAAAGTCTAATTTTTAGGGCTCTCATTTTACTAATCCAATTCATCAACGAATTTAACACAATTATGCATCCAAGATAACATTAGTTAAAAATTGCATCTTATTCTTCGTTAAAAAATTAACCCTGCATAAAATCCCAATGTCGAAATACGTAAAGCCAAACAATTTTTTTTGGCATTGTTAATAACCGTAAAAACAAATGATTTGTTGTCTTCACATGAAGAAGAGTTATAAAACCCTCTTTAAGAAAATTTCGACATTTTAAGATTTTTTTTCTTCAATCGAAATTGGTTTTATTTATTTTATCGTTTGATCTTATTTAGGAACACTATGCCGAAATCCTTTCACCTTGATCACCATGATACCGCTCACTACATCCCTAAGTATCACCGTACCAGAGGCTTCACCAGACATGAGAGAGAGGTCTACAAGTCTCTTGTATCACGTCTCATCCATAAAGGTCGCGTTATCGACTCCACCTTCCTTGATGATCAACCCAACCTTCGCCTTACTTTCGCGGCTATTGGGTTTGATTGTCTTCTCAATATATACGAAAAGATTTGTCCCATCTTTGGGCTTCAATTCTACAAAAGTGTTCGCATCATTCGTAATCTAAATGGAACTATCTCCATTACCTTCATCATTAACAATTTTGAAATAACTCTTTCTCTTGTGGAGTTCGCTCGGATTATTAAAATTCCTTGTTAAGGAGTTTGTGTATACACCCCCGAATGGCCCATCTCATCCCTTTAAAATGGCGTTGACTCTCATCCCGAAATTTATCCTCCTCCTCACGAGGACTCATCTTTGATCCGTGATGCTTTGTTCTATGAAAGAACTCAACCCAAAACCCGAAAGATAAAAGGGATTGATACCTTTCTTGACCCTTTTCAAATGATTGTTTCTGAGTTAAAATTTGATCTCAAGAAATAGGAAATCATCCTGAGTGAAAATGTCGTAAGTCTCACTAGAAACAAGGACCATCCTAACGCGTGTTTATGCTACATGCTCTACTGTCTCACCATTGGAAAATACTTCAACCTTGCCTACTACATCGCCCACTGAATGGTAAGCGTGACCAAGAGTGCCGATATGACACATCCCGATGGAATGCTTCTTACTCGGCTCTTAGAGCACGTTCGTGTTAATCACCCATACTCCTTCTCAAATGAACTCTATCTTGTGGATCACGTGATGATCCCTCTTTCCGAGAAAATAGTCTTTCGATTCAAGGATAAGGGAAAAAGGCCTCGTCTCCCAACTCTAACTCCATCCAATTCTGAGTTATCCGATTCTCCTTCTCCAACTCCTCACCAAGGGATGGAGAATGATCCCGTAAATAACTATACTCTTGATCCCATTCCTTACATGAACCAACTTCCACCTATCAAAGGAGGTGAGTCCCTAGAGTTCAAGCAAACCAAAGGATTGTTCAAGTGCCTATTCTATTTTCTCTCCAAGAAGAAGTAGGGTGTGCCATTCGGTATAAGTATTTGTGTTTGTTCTAAAAACAATTTAAAACTTATAATCTCAAGAATTGATCTCTATGATTAGCTCTTATGTTTAAGTCAATTTGAATGTTATGTAGTAAACAATAACGAATTGTTGCTATGAATTATTCCTTGTGTTTTATGCTCTTGATTATATTAAAGGAGCGTTTGGCATAATTAACTATTAAGGTTTGTCGGCGTTTACTTGTTCTCGTAATTCCTTTAGGTCTATTTAGAAGAAGCAACTCTTAAGGAAAACAAGCTTTAGGAAATGCGTTAGATCACTAGTAGATATTTTTGAAAATTTAGAAATTTTGGAACCAAGGCTGATACAGCCGGTTCCATTTGCAGCAAGTCGGTTCCATTAGAACCAAAGGAATCGGCTGCGCCGGTTCTACAGAAGGTTTTCCTTCATTTTGGGGTGTTAGATTTTTGAACTAAGCTCATAAATGTGTTAGTTAGATCTATATTAAGCTGATCCAATAGTTGTTTGTTTCTTGTTTGACTTAGAAATTAGCCCAAATGATTATGTTTAGCAAAAAGCTAGTGGTTTAGGCATTAAATGTTAAATGTATGGCCTTTAGTATATAATAGGATCTTGTCATCATCTTCCTCATACTCACAAAACCTGCAAACATCCTTCCTCATACTTCATTCCTTGATAATCGTACTCTATGGCATCAAGTGCTAACTCCTCAACCCAAACTCCTCTAAAGAAAATGCCACGAACCAATTACATTGACATCTCCTCCAGTGAAAGTTCACCTATCCAAAACCACCTCACAAATGCTTCCCAACCTTTCAACATCACCAATACAACCTTCATCACTAACCCAAGCACTACTCTCGACACCACTCTTGCTCTCACAATCCCACCACCAACTTCCATCTAAACAACCCCTACTCTAGAACCACTCATGACACCATTTTCCCCTAGAGCCTTAACTTTCTCTACTACACCAAGCTCACCATTAGAACCTCATCCCTACTTATATTCCTTAAATGAATTACCAACCCCAAGAACTAAAAATCCATTGCCACAAGTCATTTCCCAAGGCTTATCCCAAACACTCCCTCAACCACCTCTCATAGACTTTGAACCAACTCTCCTACCTATCAACCTCTCTAGGTGTAGGTTGAGTGCTCAACCCGAGCAATCCATGTCTAGAAACCAAATACAACAAGAATTTAACCAACTTTACACACTTGAACAAAACATCCAAGAAGCTATCCAGAATGCACAACATGTGCAAGAAAGTCTTATCCCTCCTACCTCTATCACCAACCTATAAATGCCACCTCCATTCTATTATGTCCCAACCTCAACCCAAATACTACCTTTTAGAACATTACTCCATCCATCAAGCATCTTTGTCCTACTTGATCAATCCCTTTGGATGGAAGATCCCCCTAGAGCTTAAGAATACACATGCCCACATTGCCAAAGAACCGAAACCATTGTCAAAAACCTCCAAGATGAAATGAGGTTCATGTTGAACCATATCCTTGACCATTTGAACCATCTCTCAAACCAACTTCCATAGGATGATGATTGATAAGATCAAGTGACTTTAAGTTTTAGATGCTTTTAGAAAATTAGATCACTAATCATGATTTTAGTTTTAATTGACTTAGGTCAAATTGTTTTACTTCATGAGTTGTATCTAATAAAAATTAAGTTGTGTTTTAGCAATCCTATTTGATCTTGTGTCAATCTTTTGTTTATCTTGTGATTGATCCTTTGTTTGGTTGTGGATCTTTATTTGAATTATTGGATTTGAATTTGTGTTGAATCATTGCTCTCTTTGTATGTTAGAGAGACCTCCTTATTGACTCCAGCTGAAAATTGTATAGATATTTAAACTAAATTGGTTCCTACCAAAGCTTGGTCTATGCTGACTTTGTATGCAGGACAGCCAGTTTGGTTCAGCTGCAAAGCCAGTTCTGTTCTGGAAACAGAGCCACCAGAACCGACCACCCAGAACTTCTCCAGTTTCCTCTTATTGCATTCATATGATTAAATCTCTTGGATTAACATTATTTTACAGGTTTTTTTATCATTATAGGGGGAGCATATTGTTCCTCTTAATCTAACATATTAAAACTTTCTTAAATCATTTGGAATTCTTGACGATCCTATTTAGGGGGAGCACTCGTCAAGGGGGGCCTTGAAATGGACTCTCCATGAATCAATTTCGTTTTGATGTCTATCGGACCATCATTCATATTGCATTCTTACATTATATATGCATTATTACTAACATGTTTTCTTGTAGCTCTTTTCATCTCGGGAGTGCCTTCGTCAAATGAAAGCATTAAATTTGCTTCGCTTAATCAAACTTTATGCTCGATCATCTTCGGTCCATTGCACACAAGCATTTGATTCTTTTAAGGAATCTATTTTTTTATTACTATCCATTGCATAACATGTCATTGCATTCTCAAGTTAGTTTTTCTTTGACGCTCTTTTTGTTTCGACAAAAAGGGGGAGAAGGAAGTAAAAAGCTCCAATTTAGAACTTCTAAATTTTATTGTTACTTCTAATAAGTTTATGTTTTGTCATCAACAAAAAGGGGGATATTGTTAATACAAATAAACCGTAAAAACGTTTATTTATATTTTACGATCTATCTTTGTTTTGTTAATAACATAACAAAAACTTGTCAAAAGTAGAAAATGAAATTTATTAGTTTTAAACCAATAGTTTATCTAACTCATCTATTCATCAAACCATCCTTAATATTATAGCACTTACACTCAAATCACATAAATACATTTGTAGAATAAAAATGTACACTTTACATAAAAATATACAAAAACCCTCAAACATATTTACATCATAGCTAACATATTTTCTCTACCAAATCTGAACATAATCTTACAAGATTACACATGATCTCTCAAGATTTTACAAATCAAAATTCAGATTTAGTTACTGTACGTCGGTTCTGTTGATGATAACTGGCCGGTTCTGTTCTACAACAGAACCAGCGAAACCGGGGTATAGTAAAACTCAAGTCTATAAATACCAGATCATTTCACTTGTTTAAGCATTCATTCATGTAGTTTATTTCTCTTATATTCAATTACCAACTGATCTCTAATCATGGTTCCTTTTATTTTAGTGTTTTGATAGATTTCTTAATAGGAGAAGTTCTACCGGGTTTTTGCATACGAGATCAACTCTCAAAAGCTCACTTTATGGAAAGAGTCTCTCATCTCATAAAGATCTACCTACTTATCTAGAAGCATCATTCATCTAACTCAATCAAGACGTGTATCATATAGTGATAGAATCATTTAGAAATATGTTGTGTAAAATAGTTGTAATAAAGATCTATGAGGATAAATCTTGGTGTAATGCTTGGCACCTAGTAGAGGGCAAGCATTGTAAAGGTATTTTGTTCCTCTTTGTTGGAACATGGTATATACCTTAGTATTATGTAAAGGGTAAACAAGGGTTGGTTTGATTCTACCTTGTGAAGAATCCGGTATTTAGCTTTGTACCGTTAAAAGGTGTAAGCGACGTTGTGAGGCTTCTTCACTGGTTAAAGGAGCATTGGTGACTAGTGGATTCGAACTCTCGAGTAGGTGACTCGGGGAGTAGAGTAGGGCAAGGAAGGTGTCCTTGTAGCCGAACCACTATAAATATCATTGTCACATATCCTTTATTATTTTTTATCTTGCTAACATAATTATTTATATCCTTTCGTTGATAAATCTAAATATAATCAACCAGAAATGCTTGATCAAATTTTTAATTGGTGAAAACTATTCAACCCCCCCCCTTCTAGTTTTCAACAGAATAATATGTTAAATGGATGGGCTAATTTGGTTTAAATCCTAAGTTACCTCTTTATCACTTAAAAATACCTATATCATGCGAACGTGATCTCACTGCGGTCTCGTAATGATTTCAAGCACAAGTTCTAGAATCAATAAATCACCAGCATACTCATAATAAAAGGAATCAAGCATAAAATGTGTATGCTAATAATAATAGCCTCGAAATCCTCACATATTTACTGGATGGTTATAAATGCACAAGTAATATAATTGATCTCGAGTCGGATCTGCTCTATTAATCATGACACATCTCTGGTTTCAAAATTTTATTTATTTACTAAGTTTTATTCTAATATTTTAACCTAAGTGACAAAAAATTCAAAATAAATTTTTGGATTACCGAGGGCGAAAAAAGTATAAGTTCAATAAAAAAATGAGTCCTATTTTTCCAATTCATTTTCCCCCATACTAAAGTTGAGCATTATACGTTATTAGAAAGTAACTTAAAAGTAGAACAAGCGGGAAAAATAAATATAAGAGAAACGAGACTTCTCGGGATTCTTAAGTGCTCGGTTGAATTATAAAAGATATGGCGCAAAACAAAACGCCAAGCATGTGAATTCAACCACATATAATATATCGATCCGAATATATTTTTCAACTCCCAAGTGTAAGACTACCACTAATCCAAGCTCCACTTGTTTATTAAATCTACAAAACAAACAAAACTACGAAAATCATAAAATACTAAAGCACATTTTCGTAGGCACCACGATTGCATTTAGCTTATGCAACAAGCCTTTAAGTCTCTCGATTTCCCGAGTGGACGAGTTATAGTCTCGTGAGGGTTTTTAGCGAACACACCCACAAAGTTCAAAACATTTTTTTATATTACAGAAATCGAGTAAGAAGCACAAAGTCCTTATGCTCATCACACTTATCAAATTGCAAAGTTTTTTGTTTTATATATATATTTTTTAAATTTATTATTTATACACAATTTACTAAAACAAGCACTCACAAAATATTACGAAATGAAAAATAAATTAGAAATGAAAATATAGTTATTATTATTCAAACGTTCATATCACATACGAAATCAAAACTAAAGGCAAAAATAAAATCTTTTTGGATTTTAGATTTATATTTTTTAAACAAACATTAATCAAACACACAATTATTATTTAAGGTATAAAGACAACTATTAAACAAAGATTTAATTTAAACAAAATATATTTTTATTAATTTTTTTTGGGTCTAATAACAAAAGTACGTTGTGCTTTAGGGTAAGTGCAGCGCACTTCGAATTAATTTTTTTTATTATTTTTCAAAAATTCAAAAATACTAGCGCGGTAAAAATTACAAATGTGCGCCGCACAAAAACAAATGTGCGGCGGTTTTTATTATAATAGAACATATATTTTTCAAAATTTTACACTTTATTAATTAAGAACACAAACACATTCATAAACACAGACAAACACAAACAAATAGATTAAAAAGAAACATAAAATTTTAATGTTTTATAATTTTATAATTTTTTAAGATTTTTTTAATATATAATAATATTAATATGCAAACAAACACACCCAAACAAGCAAGTTAACTGATAGAAATACTATATTCAATCACAAACAAACTAAAAACTTTTTTACATATTTATATTATTATTATTATTATTATTTTAATAAAGGTATGATTTGCAGTCTTACGTACCTATAAAATATATAATAATAATATTACTTAGGTAAATTCCAACTATTCACCTTTAACCAAGG
>BQNB010101006.1:0-21466 GCA_026074375.1 Tanacetum coccineum | reverse complement strand
AGTGATTAAAATATGACCAATACGGATTAATAACGGATACGATCTTCAATCTATAAGTGCGTTCCCGAACCTCGCATGTGCAAAACTCTTTTATAATATGGTGCATATGTGTAGGGGAGCTTTTTGGTAATTCTGGAAACTCTCAATGTGTCTTAAATGATTTCTCTGACACGTGGATTGATTTTTATCAAATGGTTTTATGGATCTTCATGGCAATACCCCAAAGACCGACTAACCGTTGTTTCTTAAGGAGTTATAAGGCGATTAAGGTTAGGTATATTCGTTCCATAATCCAGCCAGAACCAGAGGGATCTACCCAGGAAAACTCCATTAGATAGAGTAAAAGTCCTAGGTATGATCAAAAAAAGGAGTAAAGTAAGAAAGGGAATAATGCCGACTGAGATAGAGCTAGTACTAGAACAAACCTAATAAGGTACTAGTCATGAAGTCTTGATAAGCACTAAAGGGGTTGAAGAATGAAAAAGAAATGTAAGGATAAAGGGTGTAAAGAAAAAAGC
Source organism: Tanacetum coccineum (assembly GCA_026074375.1). NCBI lineage: Eukaryota > Viridiplantae > Streptophyta > Magnoliopsida > Asterales > Asteraceae > Tanacetum > Tanacetum coccineum. The sequence continues at coordinate 20,948 of BQNB010101006.1, read as the reverse complement.
CCTTCATACAACTTAAGGCAGAAACCGGGTCAATACAAAATCTATCGGTAATCACAAGATGATTCTAATATTGAAGGCTGACATCATGGAACGGTGATGCATTGCACAACCCTCCCTAACCACTCAGAATCTCTCAAAAGATATCTGTTTCATTTCTCATGGAGATCAACACGTTGTTATCGGCTTTCTCATTCTAAGGTCGCTGATATTGAAAAGGCAGCAGTTCGCTCTAGCCTCCGATTACCAAATAACAAATGCGCACTTATAAAGTCTATAGCCATCGAGATCAATCTAAAATCTCATTAGGACACATCCCATAACAGACACTTGTTGAACATCATCCAGTTCACAAGTTGTTATCAAGAGTCCTTCGTATTATCCTTGTGATAATTGCCAGAACATCAGAGTGATACTCTTTAGTATTCACAGTGACGATGGAAATCCTTCTTGAGCCAACATCAAACAAGCTCTTGGTAGGTGGCTTGCGAGATTCTATATGAATCAAGCTTGTGTCAACTGGATATCGGTAATGGTCCAGTAAATGAATTGACGACTCAATGAGTCAGAAAGTAACTAACAGATTCACTCTTACCGTGTTGTCTGCTTTGAGACGCTCCGATAATGAGAACAAGCAAGTACGGTGAATCTAATGCAATCGCGTTAGAGGATCCAACACTTTGAGCTGGAAACCCAGTCAAGGAGGTTCCTCTAAAATTGAACCTACCTGATCAGAGATACAGTATTCATACTGTAAAACGGTCCTCGCGGAACCGGAGGTTAATGTAACTGAACTTAAGACGAATGACAAAGCCATATTCGTCTATATCTGCTGTTTATCACTAACATTAATTTTCAGGTATAAGTGATGGCATTACAACATCATTCTAGCTGAGTCAAGATTCACCTCCTCATGCTCAATCGACAAAGATTAATTCATGATGAAAGCTCAAGTACATGCTTCTAAGTCTTCCGCAATCAAGAAACTAGAAAAGAGAAGATTGTTTCGAGAGAGAGAGAAGAGAGAGAGATGAGAGAAAAGAGATATTAGTTTTTTAGATAGATATGAGATAGATATTTTCTTAGTTAGAAAATATCTATATATATATACCCCTACACATTTAATGTGACGTGCAGGATATTTAACTAGGACTCGAGCTCGGGTTTTGCTTGGGATTAAACCTGAAACATATACAATATTAGATTAACTATCGAGCCCGATTCCCGATATTATTCTATTACAACATTAACTAATTAAAGACCGAAGCTCCATCGTAGAGTGACCGAGCTTCCTTGTTTGACTCAATAAATTGAGGCTAACAATCTCCCCCGAAGTGAGGTCTTGAACACGGGAACGAGCTTCCTTTATTGACTCAATAAAATTGAGGCTAACAATCTCCCCCGAAGTGAGTTCATTGATGACACTCCTTCATGAGATCAGTGAGATTGCTTTTGTCGTTTAAGCTCGAGTGTTCTTGGTCTTTGTCTTCATTATATGTTGTAGGCTTGTTCCTTCATGCTTTGCGATCTTGACTTTGAACCTTTGTCATTGTCTTTATCGTCTTTGCCATCTTTCGATCTTATGTCTTTGACCAACATGCTCATACTTTTGCATTATCTTGAAAGCTTCAAATCAGAGTTTGCGGAAGTCTTTGTCTTTAAATCTTGAGCTTTCTAGATAGTATTTCTTCGTAGATTGAGCATTTGAATGGGATTGAGGTTGCAGTTACCACCGTTTGACCTGGACCAAATCGATAACCAGTTGTCACAAGTTTGATTCATATAGAATCTCGCAAGTCACCTACCAAGAGCTTGTTTGATGCTGGCTCAAGCAGGATTTCCATCTTCATTGTGAATACATTAGTATCACTCGGATGTTCTGGCAAATATCACAATGATATTGCGTAGGACTCTTGATAACAGCTTGTGAACCTGATGATGTTCAACAAGTGTTTGAAATGGAATGTGTCCTAACGAGATTTTGATTGATCTCTTGGCTCTAGACTCGATTAGTGCATTTTGGTTTTAGTACTCGGAGGCTTGAGCAGATTGCCACCTATTCAATATCAACGATCTCGGAATGAGATGTCAATAGATAACGTGTGTATCTCCGTGACAAATGAGACAAGTTTCTGTTGAGAGAAACCCGAATGGCTGGGAAGGGTTGTGCATTGCATCACTGGGTCCATGATGTCGTTTTCAATGTCAGCAATCAACTTGTGATTCTGACAGCATATGTATTGACCCGGTTTCTGCCTTAAGTTGTGTGGAGGGCTTCTTTCTTTAGACCCTTTATCCATACATTTCTTTTTAATTCTTCAACGCCTTCAATGCTTACCAAGACGTCATTACTAACACCTTGTTGTGATTGTTCCAGTGTTAGCTCAATCTTAGTCGGCATTATTCCCATATACATTCATCTCCAATCATACCTAAGGACTGCTATTTCTAACTTTGGATTATCCTTGGGTAGATCCTCCGGTTCTGGTTGGATCATAGGATTGATTCCTAACCTAACCACCTTATGACTTCAGAATCGTCGTGAAATTAAGATGTTGTTGGGTATAAGATCGAACCATAAAACCTTTTCTTCAGCACATTGAGTCGAATAGATCATATTTTAATTACATTTTCTCCCCTTATTTTAAATAATAAACACTTAGTTTTTGAAATACCTTGTTCTTAAAATATGTCTTGAAAATTCTGTGGGAGAAAATATTATCAGCATGAATGGTTTGGAACATTTTGATAATGTTTTGAATACATAAGAATTGTCGTTGTTGATGTATCCAAAAACATTAAAACTTTGTTTTTCAAAAAAGTCCCCTTCAAAAATAAGACCAATTGATAAATTATTGTCTCTTGAAAACATTGTGAGGGATGGAGTGTTGAACACACAATTTTGAAAGATTATTAATTGTCATCGAGAAATTCTTGAAAAATTATGTTCAACTTTTTGAAAAACCAGATGTTAGAGGACTTCTCTTATAACGGTAAGGGTAAGCGCACTGAAACATACACTATCCTTTTTCTTGAGCTAGAAACATTGAATGTCTTGTAAGAACAGCTCAAGACCGAGAAACATTAATTTTATACTTGTGAGGATAAGTTATAAACCGTCCTTTATCTGAAGTCCGGGTTATGTACTGATATTTGCACATAAGCCATCTAGAAAATTAGAAATGACATGTTTTGAAACTATTTGCAACTCTCGCTCGAACTTTATTTACACACCCGTGTCAATGTTAATCGACATTTCTAAGCACGTAAATGTTATGTTGAAAGTATCGCCCTGGAAAGGAGTGATACGTTTCGGCAAACGGGGAAAGCTGAACCCTCGTTATATTGGACCTTTTAAGATTCTCGCCAAAGTTGGAACGGTTGCATATCGACTTGAGTTACCCAAGAAACTAAGCCGTGTTCATAGTACTTTTCACGTCTCAAACCTTAAGAAGTGCTTATCCGACGAACCGCTCGCTATTCCGTTGGACGAAATCCACGTCGACGACAAGCTCAATTTCATTGAAGAACCGGTTGAAATTATGGACCGTGAAGTTAAACGTTTGAAGCAAAGTCGCATTCCAATCGTGAAGGTCCGTTGGAATTCAAGAAGAGGTCCCGAGTATACTTGGGAGCGCGAAGACCAAATGCAGAAAAAGTACCCTCATCTTTTCGCTAACCCTGAATCCGCATCTCAAGCTACGTCCTGAGCTTTGAGGACAAAGCTCTTTTAACGGGGAAAGGATGTCACACCCCGTAAGTTCAGGTCAACATTTTAAACCTTTCCGATTATTATCTTTGACTTTTTCATGTTACGTTTGAATCTGACAGTTTACCGGGAAGTTAAACCGCGTAAATCTGAAAAACGTCATCGGGCGCGTCCCGACATCGGTTATTAATAAATTTAGGCCTTATATGAGATATTTTAACTTTTCTAAGTGTTTCGTGATTTTTAATCACTTCCGATATTAATTTTAGGGTTTTATCTTTTAAATTGCGTTTTTTGCGTTTTTGACCAAACGGAACCCCGAAAACCCGCAAACTTTTCGTGTAAACTCGAGTTATCATCCGTCAAGCTTTGTAATGTTAAAAATTTCGTTCACCTCCCTTTGTTTGACATGTTGGACGCCTAAAACCCCAACAACATCACCATGCATCTTAAATTAATTCATGAAGCATCTTTTGGATATTCCATGCATGTGATCTTGTAAGCATAAGATAGTGACTTATGAGGGAGTCACCCTCATGCACTCTTCACTAGTTTGAACTTCACATGTGACTTCTTGCACATACTTTGACTTCATTTGACCTCAACATGACCAACTTATTCATCCATAATGAACCATGATGCAAAATTTGAACCCATTTGGGTCCTTGGGGCTAGTTCGGCCGAAACCACAAAGACACACCCCTTTGGTGTATGTTGGTCACATGGGGGGCACATCTTAACCCAAAAACCCTAATATATCTACCTATATAAACCCCACTATAACAAGTTTAGGTCATTTCATTCACACATAGCCTCACAAAATTTTTGTCTCTCTTTCTTTCTTCCCTTTAGGTCTCGGCAATAAACACACCCACAAACACATCCATAACTTTTGATTTTCTTCAAGATCCAAACATTCTAAGTTAATTTCCAAGGGTTTCTAAGGTATATCCAACTTAACCTCCTCCTTCCAGTACCATTAAGAAATGCCGTTTTACGTCCAAAGCTGATAGATTGGAAAAAGACTTTGTGCTGCGTGGGCAAACGAAAATCCGACTGAGTCTATGGCGAGCAACTGTAGCTAAATGATTTCTTCAAAAGTCAATACCTCTTCCTTGCATAAAAAACCATTACAACAAGTCGTGCTTTGTTGCGAATTACATCTGATCTACATCCCTCTTGTTTCTTCCATAACCACTTAGCTTTAATAATCAATCTTGCCCAATGGTTTCGTGCTTTGTTGCGAATTACAGTCTGATCTTCATCCTTCTTGTTCTTCCATAACCACTTTAGCTTTATAATCATCTTGCCAAATGGTTTGTCGACTAGTTCCCAGACTTTTAGTCTGTCGAACTGATGAAGTTCATCCTGCATTGCTTCGATCCATGCAGAATCAGCCATTGCCTCCTTAATGTTCTTCGGTTCAACAATACTCACCGTGAGCGCGAACATACACATTTCAGGATCTGTGGCAAGCTGTCATCTTGTTTGAACTGGCATGGTTGGATTTCCACGAACTTGTTCTAATGGATGATCTCTGGTCCATCGGTAATCATGACTTTGTGGTTGAAATGAATGCTCATCGGTATTATCAATGATGCGTGAGGAAGACTCACCAATTTCTTGTACCCGAGTACAAAAAGGATTGACAAATTCAGCTTCTTGAAATGATGCATTCGGTGCTTGATCATTATTGTTTTCCTCATCTTGATCGTGTGTTGGATTGTAATATTCTTCAAGTAAAGGACTGAAGAGAAATTCTAACCCTTGTTGTGACGAAATCGTGTTTTCTGCTGTAGGAACAACATTTTGTCTTGGGGGCACGGGGTCAGAGTTGTCATAATCTGACGCCTTTTGTCTTTGAGAAATGAGGCCTGAAGTGACATTTTCAACAGACATTTCTTGTCGTTGTGGTGCGAGGTCTGAACTGTTGTGATCAGACATCATTTCTTTGATTTCATCAAACTTGATATCTTGTTGTAAACACGATATCCCTTCGACTGAGTAGAATATCCCACCATGACACATGGATCCCCTTTTTCTTTCATCTTATCTAGATTTTCCCCATCTCTAGTTATGTAACAAATGCAACCAAAGATGTGAAGATGTTTTATTGAAGGTTTCCTATCATTTATGATGTGATATGCCATCTTTCCATGAGTGGATATGATGATTGATCTATTCTGAGTATAGCATGCGGTTGCAACTGCTTCAGCCCAAAATGATAATGGAAGCTTAGAAGCTGAAAGCATCGTTCGAGCAGCCTCAACAAGAGTACGGTTCCGTCTTTCGACAACGCCGTTCTGTTCAGGTGTTCGAGGAGTGGAAGTTTGATGTTCAATGCCTTCTTCTTTGAAATAAGCATGGAGTGTCTTGTTCAAGAATTCCGTGCCTCTGTCAGTACGGACAGTAATAACTTGAGCTTGAAGATTGCGTTGAATCATCGTGAGAAAGTCTTTGAGAACTTCTGGTGTTTCATCCTTGGATCGTAGAAAAAGAGTCCAAGTGTATCTTGAATAGTCATCAACAATCACCAGAATATACTTCTTCCCATTTATGCTTGCAACTCGCATTGGACCACACAAGTCCATGTGAAGCAAATTTAGCCTTCCTTTGGAACTAGGAACTGCTTTTGTCTTGAATGAACTTCTTTTTGCTTTACTCATTTCACAAGACGAACAAAGTTGATCCTTGACATATTTCAACTTAGGTAAGCCATTCACAACCTCTTTCTTTGAGAGTAAGGTGATGTAATCGAAGTTAAGATGAGAAAGCCTTCGATGCCATAACCATGCTTGAGTTGGTGAAGCTTTAGCCATGAAACAGATTGGAGTTGATGAAGTTGTTTCTTGAAGAGATATTGTGTAGAGATCAGATCCACGACTACCAGTTAGTAAATCGTTTCCCTGAAGATCTCTCACAAAACAAGTAGATTTCCTGAAAGCAACCTCCAAATCAGCATCACAGAATTGACCAACCGAGAAAAGATTGTGATTGAGGCCTTCGACGTAATAAACCCGTTTGATCGTCACATTTCCTTGAATCAGATCTCCATAACCAAGAATAGGAGCAAACTGATCATTTCCAAAATGAACAGTACCCAGAAATTTCTCCACAAAATTACACAACAGCTTGAGATTGCCCGTCATGTGCTTCGTGCATCCAGAGTCAACAATGAATAGGATGAGTTGTACAATCTGCAAGAGAATTAGAGGACGATGGAACATTGGACAAATTAGATCCTAAGGAATTTGATATCTTCAAGACATTAGTTATCCTAGAGACAATGTCTATAGTAGGACTAATACTTGTTGATTCATCATCTTTCCTAATCTTAGGCATCCATATCTTTTTGGTCCTAAGTGGATTTTGTGTCCATGTATAACCTGATGGACATCTCTTAGCTATCCACCATTTCCATTCCTGATTTGGATTTCTCATACAATTCTTATAGTAAACTCTTTGATTTCTGAATAGTGGTATTCTGATGCAACTGTTGTCTTTAAAGGGGTGTTGCAACAGATTTGTTCGCTTTTCTCTTGGGTTTACTAGCACTAATAGGCACTACATTAGGCTTCTTAGTTCTAGCATTCACGTCTTTCAAGTATCGAGAAACACAAGCATCATGATTAGAATTAAACACACATGTTCCACATTCAGCACAAACAGCATTTTCATTCGAAGTTCTGGAGTTTGAACTGTCATTACACGCAGTTACAGACTTTGTTTTCTTAGAAATACTAGAAATCCTATGATGGTCTTCTACTTCCTTCTTTTGAAACTTCACTTGACTATTGTTTGGCACGACCTTATCTTTAACTTGATAGCACTTAAGCTGTGGTCTGCTAACACTAGTAGTGTGAATTACTCCTGAAGCATGAGGCAACTGTGGTGTTCTAGTTTGTGTTGTGGTGGAGGCAATTCTAAACATTCCTGGTTTAAGCACATTTGTGTTTCGAACCGCTTGGTTTCTATTCTGAGGCAAACTCTGTTGAGTGACTGGTTTAAATAAACCATCCGACACATTAGTTTTATTAACCGACTGTTTCGTTTGAAAACTTCTCATTTCAGGAGAATTTGAAAAAGGAGTCGGTTTTCCTAAAACTGATGGTTTTGGAATCCGTTGAGCATTTGGTTGTCGAACAACAGATGGTTTATCAAACTGAGTTTCCACAGACTTTCCTTTTGTTACCAGAATGAGTTTCTTTAACTCATTTATCACCATGTTCTTGTCTTGCATTTGAGCTTTCAAATCTTGTATTTCATGATATTGTTCACGTTCTTTTCGAAATACATTTGAAGCATTTTCTTTGCAAACTGGGTTGTTTTTCATCTGTTCTTTACAATGTTGTAAAGAAAGTTCAAGAGAAATCGAGTGTTTTTCAAGTTTAGAAAAACTTTTTAACAAATTATTATGAACTTCTTTGTTAACAGATTCAGTTCGTTTCGAAAGCTTTAGTGCAAGACATTCACATTCTTTGACTTTATGAAGATACATGCATTGTAATTCAGTATTAGCATTTAAATGAGTCTACTTTTACTAATGGATTTAGACATGGGTAGAAAGCCAACGTTTTTAGCAATGTTTGGTTTTGTTCTGTTAAACGTTTTTCTCCACATTGTCTTCCTAACTTCTTTAGCGCGTTCCAACTGATCAAGATAGGTTTTGGATGGTGGTTTGAAAGTTTCATAAAGACTGTTTTGATATGTGTAATCATATGGTTTCACTTTGTCTTTATCCAATTTTGATCTACTCTCCTTTTCAAGAGTCACTGTCTCTTCCCCATTGGGGCAAAATCTGTTTGCAGGATCAGAAGTATCATATGGGATCTCATACAAACGAGGCTTTTCAGATTGAGCTTTCTTGAGGTACTTTGGATTAGCAAAGGTTGATCTACCATTATACGTTGCGCATTTGGGTGCTAACATGTGAATGGTCTGAATTGACTGATTGCGTTTATAAAGAATTTCATTTAAAAACTTTATTTGTTTGTCCATTTCAATCATCGTGTCAATGTCTTTTCCTTCCTTAACCTTTAAATCCGAAATAACCTTAGTTTTCTCTTTGAGTTGACCTTCAAATTGTGACCTATTTAACAGACTCTTTTTGACTAGCTCATCGTGTTTCTGATTGACAACTGAAATTTCATAGGTTTTAGTTTTTAAACCCTCTTGTATGTCAATGTCTTTAAGAGCTAATAGTCCTAGAGTTTCATTTAACTTTGTTTGAAGTATTTTATAATCACTCGTTAGGTCATTAAGGGCCGTGTACTTCTCAAGCTCAGTCTGTTTGGTCTGAAGTGCAATCAGACAACTATCCCGACTGCTAGTAGCCTCCCCCAGAGCCCTACTAGTCTCATCAAGGTTAGTTTTGCACTCTTCCAATTCTTGAGTCAATGATGCGTTTGCTTTCTTTAATTGCTTTAATACCGTTTTGTTTTCCTCCGTATCAAGAGTCAAATTAGCAATTAAATTAGCAAGCGCAGCACGCTCATCAACACATTCAGCCGCATTTTGATCAACCTGATTATCATTAGTACATATATTTGATGAATCAGGAATGACATTGCTATCATCCTTCTCCAAAACATATGTGTCGTTAATGGATTCAGGTTGCTCAGAATGTCGTCTCACATTGGCAAACACATCATTTTCATCATGGTTTTGTACCTGTTCCAATGGCTGACTAGTAGAACTGGATTCTTCAGGTGAGACCTCCTGAATCTTTGCCATGTAACTGTAATGTGCTTCCAATTCTTGTTCATCAATCTCTTCATCCGTGTCTTCTAGCCAATCAGCTTGCTCAGCTTGAAGTGGAACACCTTGTTCAGCTTGTTTGCACATCATCATCTTCTCCTTGTGATACGCGTAGTCTTTAACCCGCTTTGGCTTCCTGCATTCCCTGGCATAGTGTCCAAATCCCTTACAGTTAAAGCACTGTATCCCATTTTGTTGCACTACCGGACTGCCTACTGTTTCCCTATCCCCAGCAACTGTCATCGTCCTTTGATTCCCAAACTGCCCTGACTGATTGTCGTTGTTATACCTTGGTGTGGTATCTTCAGTCTTGTTCCTGGAGTTTGAAGAAGTTCGAAGGTTGTTGTTGGTAGGTTTGTACAGCTTCTTGAAGTACTTAGCAAGGAGTGCCAAGTTCTTTTTCATATCCTTATCCCTCCGAGCTTGTTCTGGATCACTGTCTTCCTCAGAAACGGACTCAGATTGAGGAGTAACTGGTTTGGCGATCTCTTTGCCTTTGTGTCTGGTAGACGCACTTGGTCGTGTGGAAGAAGATTGCATGTATGATGGTGCATTCGATCTTTGAGGTTTTGGTGCCTGATAGTAGTTATCTGAATATGGTTGAGCAGCCGCAAGAAGTGCTAATGGATTTGCACTTCTGGCTAATCTCTCAGAACGGATATCATTAACTTCGTTTTGAAACTGCTTCAGAACGTCAAACAGCTTGTGATATGAGACTGTGTCTATTTCCTGTCTCTGCTTGACAACCGTCACAAATCTTGACCATTCTGGTTGAAGTTGTTGAAGAAATTGAACATTCACTTGCATTGGTGAAACTTGCAAGTTGTTCCTTGTCAACTCATTCATCAGTTTATAAAACCGGGAGTAATAAGACTCCATGGATTCTCCATCCCGAGAAGTAAATTTCCCAAATTCCCAAATAGATTGGTCTTGTAATCTTGTAAGTTAAGATTCCCTTTGTTGTAGCCTTTCAATGAGCGGTCCACATCTCTTTTGATGTGTTGATGCATTCAACTGTTGAGTAAATTTTCATCCCCAATACGAGTCAAAATCAAGGAAAATAGCTTCCTTTTTAGCTATGGAAAGTAAAAGTTTGTATCTATGCTGTCAATGTTGTGTATTTTGTCTCTTTTCTTCCATGTGCAGCTACTGGTAGCATGTGTTCATACTGCTTCAACTGCTGCAATGAGTACGTTTGTAGCATATATGGACCTTCAAAGATGCACTTCCTCAGATATTCAAAATTCGATTTAGTGTCAATGCGTTCAGTAGAAAACGCGAATGCCATGGAATATTTCCTGGTCCAAGCATCGGTGGCGATCTTTTTGAACCAGCTGCCAATTATATTGTTATGCATTTGGCTATTTGTGGAGGATGTGTTAACTGGAGTAGACATGATGAATGAATAGTTATGAAATATGAAGTGTGAAAGATTTTGTTGGATCTTAAGTGGATATGATGTGATTGAAGTTTGGTCTGTAAAGCAGGTTCACTTTCAAGGGATTTTACACGTATATTGATTTAAAATACGATTAAAGAATTAACGGGATTTTACAAAATCAATAGAAAACCGTGAATGATTTGATTCAGAATCAGCGGCCATGAATTTAATTGTCTAAAAATAGATAATTTTCTGGCTAGGGTTAAAGTGTTTTGTTTAAATTAGGATACCAAAATGATAGGGCCTATAATACAGATGGCGTGAGCTAGAACAAAAACAAGTTAACACATAATTTCCAAAAAACATGGAAAATGGTTCAAATAAAATAAATCATGGTAAACGAGCTTTTTGGGCCTCGAAAAATCCTTAACCAACTAAAGGTTGGTTATAGCGTGATCCGTCTCGTTTTTCTCTTCGATTAGCGAGGGTACGGGACTGAAACGATTTCGGAATCAAAAGTTATTGCCTGTTTTTACTGAAACCCTTTTCTTCACAAAAAATTCTTAGCAAACCGCTGCCAATTAGTAACTCGCCGTTAGCAAACTACGCCGTTAGCAACTACGCCGTTTTTTAGCAATCGCCGTTTTAGCAACTCGTTGTTTTAGCTATTCACGACGTTTTTTGCTCAAAACTAGCAGTTTTTAGCAACTCGCTGTTTTAGCAACTCGCTGTTTTTAGCAACTCGCTATTTTGGTCAACAAACCGCCGTTGACTATTTCCTTAAATCGTGGATCTTGTCCCTTTTTCTGTCAAACCGCCACGAAGAATGCAAGGGACGAATTTTGCAAATATTCACCCAATGAACTTTCTAGCCACGAATTGAGTTAGAAACATGTAATACTTTGTGAGTACATCAAGTTTAAGCACACCTTAACTCGTATTACCTTGTAAATCGTCCAATATTGAGCAACCCTCCACGAAGAACACTAAGCTTTAAAAGCTTATATTTCGAACTTTAAGCTTGTATTACACACGAAATTTATAACAATCTAACCTTTTGATGTGTAGCACAAGTAAAGATCAAGATTAACAAACAAATAAGCCCCAAAAAAATTTGAGCCGTAGGGTTTTTTGTCACAATATAAGCCACGAATTTGAGCTAGTTTAGCCACACGAATCAATCACGAATCCACCCTTTGCTCTGATGCCAATTGTAGGTTCCCGATTAACACTTCATAACACGATTAATCAAGAAACTAGAAAAGAGAAGATTGTTTAGAGAGAGAGAGATGAGAGAAAAGAGATATTAGTTTTTTAGATAGATATGAGATAGATATTTTCTTAGTTAGAAAATATCTATATATATATACCCTTACACATTTAATGTGACGTGTGGGATATTTAACTAGGACTCGGGCTCGAGTTTTGCGTGGGATTAAATCCGAAACATATACAATATTAGATTAACTATCAAGCCCGATTCCTGATATTATTATATTACAACATTAACTAATTAAAGACCGAAGCTCCATCGTAGAGTGACCGAGCTTCCTTGTTCGACTCAATAAATTGAGGCTAACACTCTGATGTATAAGCACTTCCTCAAAAGAATAATATTGTCAAGATTACTTATGAAGTTCTAGTAATCAATCCAAAATAATGTTGAGGGAGATTGTTAGTAAGCTTTCAAGACCTTGAACATGAGGGTGACGACACAAGATCGTAAGGCGGCATAAAGATTCAAGGATAAAGATTTAGAGATCTCAAAAGTTAAGACAAATCTAGGCCAAAAACCACGATATCAGTATTTTGTCAAAGCATAACAAGTTAAAGATCAAGATCCACGATCACAAGCATGTAAAAGGAACTTCAAAAGAATTCCCAAGACAACGAGGTTCCAAGACTAAAGAACAAAACAAGAAGTGAAGCCTTATGCAATAACCACCCCTTAGGGGGAGATTGTTAGACCTTGTATTTTGAGAAGTGATGGTCATTAAGACTCCCGAACCTTGTAATAGCCTAGTGTATATTCTCGAGAATTCTATAATGCTAATTGGGCCTAGTTACGGGCTTTAAGCCCACTTAAACCCAAGGCTAGCCTATGTACATAACTATATAAAGCCCTTTCCAAGTGTGGAGAGGGTGTAGCTCCATTTTCTCTCTTATGGAAGTAACCATTTTCTTTGTTTATTTCTCTGTCTACAAACTCTCTCTCTAGTTTTTCTCTTGCAAATTCGTGTGTTTGTGTGTGAATTGATAAGCTAATATTTGTTTTGAGCTTATTTGTTTCTGTGAGTGCTTATTTGGTCTAAAAAATCAAAACACTTAGCTATATTGTCACTTAGTGTTAAAAAACCCTTAACTGTCAACCTTAATTGCTTATTTCTAGCTTATTTTAAGTTGTTATAAAAAGCCCTTTCACAAAAAGTTCTTATTTTAGTTGTATAAAGCTTTTCCAAAAAGTAAATTTCAAAAATAAAAAACCTAAGGAAAGTGGGAAGTCAAGGGTGAGCTAGGCTCAAACCCTTGACCTCAACCAACCTCAACCTAGTTTTAACACCACTCTCTCCTACCACACTGCCCTTGGGTCTTTTCCGTTATAGCTTTGCAACATTTATTATTTAACCCCTTTTTGCCCATTTAAGCATTCAGCCCTTTTTGCCTATTAACATCTTATTCCCTTAAGTTGTTCACCCTATTTTATTTTTATTAGGATTAGCTTACCTCAAAGTACTTTTTGTAATTTTTTCAGAATTTTATAAATTAGTTTATTATTTTTAATCTTTTATTTAGACTAAATCAGTTTTTAATTCATAATTAATAAAAAAAGTTAAAAAAATATAATTCTTTTTTAGAAAATTTTCTTTTATCATTTAGGACATTTAAAAATTAAATTTGCATTTGTAGGGTTAAAATTTGGAGATTTAAGTTTTTAAAGCACGGGTTTTGATTCCCGTTATCGTTTTTAGTTTAAATCTTTAATTACTTTCATTTTTAGCTTGCTTTTACTTATTTTTGCATGTTATTTGTAGAATTAAAATCCAAATCAAAAGATCATTGAATCATTCAATCACGCGATCACAAACTTAATCACGATTCTCAATTCACGTCTCGTCGGAAAACGACCCGGGAAGGTTTTTGGGATTTTACTTTGGATAAAAGTAAATATTTTCTTAAAAGCTTCTTGGAATACTTAATCTCTCTTATTAATTGATATTTTGGGAATGCTTATTATATATTTACATATATTATATATATATATAGTAAGTAATTTTCGAAACCAATTTTTGGCGCCGTTGTCGGGGAAGTGTGTGCGATTATCGTGTTTAGTTTTTGAAGACCCTTCCTCATGAAGTTATCGTTTTCAATTGTCAAATATTTTTTTATTATAAAAATCATAAATACAAAAATATTTTATTTTCTAAATTTCTGTGAATATCAAGTAATCAAAAATTCCAATTTTTTTTGAAAAACCAACAAAAACGATCGTTGTGTCACTTGTGAATTCGGCTCACCTTTAGATTACAAACTATAAGAGAGGTATAAGGAGGGTCGATCCTACGAACTTCGACCCGAAAGGAGAAGGTTTTTAATAGCTTCGAGCTTACCCGCTCCTCCGCTTCTTTGTGCGTTTTCTAGAGAGCTACCATACACTCGTTTGATATCGGTTACAAAAATATTTTTCCCTTTTTTATTTTCTCTTATTTTGTTCTTAGTGTATGCAAACTCGCTATTCATCAAAATTCGTTGGTGAACCTTCTAGGAAATCCTACTTCTACGATTCTGAAATGTCGTAATCGTAGACGTTCTATACAAAGAGTCGAACCATTTTCTCTTGTAGAGACTCTCGTAGTTACGATGGCCGATCAACGTACTATGGCGGAATTACTCCGTGCAACCACCGATGGTTATGCAGAGGCAATCGTAGAACCACCCATTCCCGCTGAGCATTTCGAGCTCAAGCATAGTCTAATCAATCTTGTAACTTCAAAAAAATTCTTCGGTTTTGAGAAAGAAGATCCTCATGCTCATATTGGATATTTTAACAAGATTACTTCTACGTTGAAGTACAAAGATGTGCCCGAGTCCTCGATTAAGCTTATGCTTTTTCCATTTTCTATCGATGGTCCAGCCTGGATTTGGCTTGACAAAAAGAACCTTCCTCATCTATCTCACTTAGGATGTTCTTTGTTCCCTAGTTTATTACCATTTCTTTCCTCCTCCAAAAACAACAAATCTCCGGAATGAAATATCAAATTTCAACAACGATTTGATGAATTATTTTTATGAGGCATAGACCTTGTTTTAAGATCTCCTTTGAGCAACGAGCCCACATCATGGTTTTTTAAACCTAAATGCAATCACTCGATACGTCTATAATGTGTAAACCCATCCGATCAAGAATCTTTTAATTCTGCGCGTGGCAATGTTAATAGATGAAGTGCTCAAGATGCGTTGAAAAAATAAAAAAACAAATCAAAAGTTCGTAATTCAAGAAACAAACCAATTGTTTCTCAAGTGAAAGCAAGTAATGTCAATTCTTTAGAGATAGCCAGTGTCGTAGCTAGTGCCGTAACTAGTGTCATGACCACGATGTTTAAAAAAAAAAAATACAAAACGGACCCTCACCTTTTAACTATTTACGATTTTCTTACACAAAGATTCCCGTAAAAAAATTTACAAAACCGTCCGAAAAAAAGAAAATATTCGTGAAAAAATTAGCCCGTCCCAACGCAAATTTTTTTTCCCCGAATCATACAAAAAAGGAAAATATTAAAAATTAGCCCCGCCATAACGCATCGCAAAAAAAAAACCCTTAAACATAAAAAAAAATTATTCGAGAAAAAATTAGCCCCGCCGCAACGCGCGGGTTCTTTTGATTGTTGATATTATAGTCTCTCATTATACAACGCTGGCAATGGGTTGACATACACGAGTATATGGAATGTATATTAATTGAAAACTAATACGCAATGAATCATTGACACAAAATACCATATAAACACATCTTCCTTATAGCCTTCCTAATTCTCTCAAAACAAATCACATAAACGCTAAACAAGACTTGAAATCTCAAATATGGTTGCAAGAATTAAGTGAGTACGTGTGTGTGAGCATGAGTTTCGATTATTGGCTTTCACCGGCCATTCAAAGGTTAACGTTACGTAGCGAGTACGGTTTGTTTCTTCCTTTCGAGGTTGGTCCCGGTTTTTGCACGTGTGCTTGGACTCGTTTTCTGTTTCATACATGGTTGCGGCTTTGGTTTCGTGATTGGTACGTGGAGCTAATAGTCATTGGTAAAGATCGTTATGGTTTACACTCAGATGGATTTATTATTTAAACGACCTCATATGTATGACTGATCCTATGGTCGACAAACATGTAGACCGCATAAGCGACAGACCACTACCACTGGTCTTACGTACCATACTACCATCGGTACTTATGCAATACCTTTTACGAAATCAGTCTAAGCGGGATTAATCGGTAGTTAATCGCATTGACATTTCCGACAAGTTTTGGGTACATTGTTAATTATCTCATAAGTGATATAATGTTTTATTTTTCGGTTCACTAAATTTCTTTATATGTTGCTTGATACATGTTAAGAATTTTTGCTTCAGTGATGTTATCGCATGTTACAACCCTTTGCAATTACATTTTCATCTTTTCAAGTTCTATTTTGAACGTTATACGAAACACTTACTACAATATCACATATCGTTAATAATCTGCCGCTAGAAATTTCCGCCGCTATACGCGGGTACTCGCCTAGTGTTAACTCAAGTGTGCCTTGGGATTTCCTGATGTTAAGGACCTCATTCTGGTTATTTTTTTAGCATATGCCATTGACCATATAGATCATTCACTAACTCACAAAATCAAACGTTTAATCAATCAAGTAGGATAAGAAATTAATAACTTGTCTAAACCAAACATATCATACACTTATTTTGCTATATAAAGTATTGATTGACCAATATACGATCAAAAAAATATCAATGACTATTCCAATACATAAACCATTCATTTACATTAGGGTGCGTTTGGTTGGTATACGAGTTTAGAATTAGAATTGGATTTGGTTTAGGATTTAGATTAAGATTTGGTTTAGAGGTAAGAGAAAAAAAATACTTAAATAAAATGAAAATTAAAAATATTATTTAAAAATAAACGGACAAATGGCACAAAAAGGTACTACTTCCAATCAAGGTATCGAACTTTTTTTCTTATATAAAAAGGCATTAAACTTATTTTTTTGGCCAATTTAGGTATTTTCGTTAAATATTTAACGATTATCCGTTAAGTTTTACATTTCATACCGCTGCCACCACCACCACCACCAATCATCATCACCACCACTAAGCCTTTCCACCACCATCACTACCAAGCACCGCCTCCCCACCACCATCACTACCAAGCACCGCCTCCACTACCAACCCCACCCACCATCGTCGTACATCACCAACCTTACCCATCGTCACCAAGAACAAGGAAGAATGAGAATGTAAGGATAATAAGTTGCCTGTATTTTAAATTCTTTCCAAGAACAACATATTAAACCACAAATAAGTTAACGAATCACATGAGTCCATAAGTACAAACCAAGTAAATCGATTTATATGTTTAACTCAAAATTTATAGCGATTCAATTTCTAACTCCCTGACACACGATTGGACCTTTTAGTTAAAACCCACTACTGTTAACATTGTCATAGTCAATTTCAATGGATCTAAAACAAAACCCTTTAGAAGCTAATTTGGGAGAATTTCTAGGGATCTTAAAAAGCCACAACTAACTATCCATATCTAACCAGTTACAGGTTACACTACTTACATTCTTCTTAATAAAAGCAACAGAGTTACATACTTTCAAAGTAAATTCAGGTGGTTGGCGACAATGATCGATGGTGATGGTCTATATATCTTATTTGAAAGGTAAAAAATTGGGTGCCTTTTTATGCAAGAAAAAAAGTGTAATACCTTGATTAGAAATGATCTTTAACTTGGATACCTTTTTATGCCATTTGCCCAAAATAAACTATGTGCAAGTGTGTGAGAGAGATAAAGAAAAATATAAAAGATGTGTGTGTGAGAGAATATAATTAATAAAAACTCACACTTTTGGCCTCCTATGGGTTTTGTGGTCTATATATCTTATTTGAAAGGTAAACCCTCAAACCAAACACTTAAGTATTGTGTTTTCAAATCTAAACCTACCAAAAAGGAGGATACCAAACGCACCCTTATATTCCATCACCTTGGCCTTGGAAAGCTAACAGGTATTTCACATGCGTCGCACCAAAAGTCCCATCCTTTTGTGAGAGACCCTTCTTGCGCTTCCCACTAGTGCATGAAAGGTAATACTAACCATTTTTGGTCCTCACATTTGTGATCTGCACTTTGCATTTTGATGCCAGGCTCTAAAATAGCAGGAGCTTCAGAAAGAATATTGACATGTGTATCTTTACACAAAGGGCATTGGAAAATTAAAAAAATGGTTTACATCTTATTTTTGTCTTACACCCGATTGCAAAAGCTCTACAATTGTGCCACTCTTTGGTTGAAATTTCTTGGGTCAGGTCTTGCTCGTTACAATGCACTTTTATAATTAAAGATTATTTGATATATGTATTGATGTTTATCCATAAATGCATTGTATTTGATCACCTATCTTCATATTTAAATTCTTTAATGGCAAGAATTTCAGTGTCGTCTAGAATAAGATTTGACGAAGAACTTGAGAAACAAAGCTCCCTTATGAGGTATAAACGAAAAAGATTATATTTTAAAAGCCAGGGTGTTTGTTTTATTTTTTCTATATGGTACAATGGAGGTTGTGCTTACAGTTGTACTCTATCCGTTCCATTTTTATTGTCCACGTTTCATTGTTGGGATGTCCCAATTTAATTGTCCACTTACTATATTACCCTTTTTTGAAATTATTATTACAAACTTTAAAGAAGACTTTAATTAATTAGCTAAGGGTAAAACTGTCATTCTGTCAAAAAGTAAAAAAGAGAAAGCAGTAATAAATACATTTTTCTTAAACTGTGTGTTTTTTGTCGTGTGACAATAATTTTGGGACGGAGGGAGTAATACTTTGCATTAGTGAGTCAAGATGATGGTGTCAATGCGAGAATTGTTAGCATTTTCCTTGAAGTTTGAGGAGATCATACCCTAAATTTTCCCACAACGTAACCTTTACGTTACAGAAGAAATAGAAAAGAATGATTGGAGGTGGAAGCTAATTGATGTTCATTTGATGTCTTTTGGTCATTATGTATGATGGAATTATACATTCATAACAATTTATAATTATAACATCAAAGTATAAATATAGCGGAAGCAAAAAAAATGATGATAGAATGATAACCTTTGGTTGATGAAGACCTTTTGGTGTTTTAACAATTAATGATTTACAATAGTTTTGTATTTTACAGAATGCAAAGTGTCAGATTGCATTTGATTTGCATAATGTAGTATTGCAGTAAGTAATTCCATTATGGAGCTTGCATTTGCATAATTCATTTGCGAAATACATTTGCAGCTTGCATTTGAAAATGCATTTTGCAGCTTGCATTTAAAGAATGCATATCCATTATCATTTTTAACAATTGATAAACCTAGTGCATTTAATCATGACCATTTGCAGATACCATTTTGCATTTGCATTTCATTACATTTCAAACTTAACCATAGAGCATTAATAAAACAACTCAGTTAACTAAAAAAGTACAATAGTTGTATAGTTTAGTGTAATCGGCTCATTGGCCCAAGCCCATATCTAGAATCTTCATTTGTACCTAAATATAGTTTCGTCTAAATAGTATCAATGATAATCAAGCAAAAATCAAATCACTATCCTTTATGGTTAATCAGATCCTAATAACAACTTTCCTCTAATCCTCTCCTTCTTTTTCTCTCATAACACGCTCCTCACCTCTCCCTCCCATAAAAAAAACTGTTCATCGGCGGGTACTGTTCATCGACGGATACTTTTCATCGACAGGTATTGTTCATCGCGGAAAAAAAACTTCTTATGGCTTCTCCTGATCAGCAATGGTATATGGATATCCGAAGCACCTCTCACCTTATCATCTCACACGTAACCTTCAAACCTCTTCTCTTAATCGTAATTTTCAATTCAGATTATTGTCGGAAATGAATCATTTATACCTGTCACCCACTCTGGACATCTACAAATCCCTAATCCATATCGCCCACTCCACATTAATATCGGAAGTGATTAAAAATCACGAAACACTCAGGAAAGCTAATATACACATATAATGCTTAAAATAATTTATAACCGATGCCGGAACGCGTCCGGTGACGTTTCTCAGTTTTTACGCAGTTTAGTTCTTCGGTAAACTGACAGGTTTAAATGTAACGAATAAAATTTAAAGTAGATGACCGGAGTGAGTCGGAAAACTAACCGGGAATTTATGGGGTGTGACAAACGTCTTGGTCACTCCGATGATAATGTAATTCAAACCCTGTCATCACGTGGCCTTGTGTCTTATAATAAACAAAACACTCAAAACTTGTGTCGTGCCTGCCAGTTAAGGAAACAAACAAAACTTCCCTTTTAACGATCTACCTCTATTGTCACATCTCCCTTTGACATTATTCACTCAGACCTTTGGACATCTCCTCTCTCTATCATGAGTGGATATAAATACTATGTCCTTTTCTTAGATCACTATTCACATTTTTTGTGGGTCTACCCACTTCATAGAAAATCTGATGCACAGTCAAAACTTTTACACTTTCGTACATTTGTAAAAACCCAATTCAACCGTGAAATCAAAGCTTTTCAATGTGATCATGGTGGAGAATTTGACAATAACTCCATCCATGAATTATTTGCCACTAATGGCATTCAATTTCGTTTCTCATGCCCACGTACATCTCAACAAAATGGCAAATATGAACGCATGATTCGTACTATCAATAACGTGGTACGTTCTCTCCTCTTTCAGGCCCGTCTTTCTCCCGAGTATTGGGTCGAAGCACTACTTAATATCCTCCCATCCACCTCCATCAACAATGACATCCCTTACACAAAATTATTCAACAAACCAACCTCTTACACCTATC
>BQNB010101005.1:0-21491 GCA_026074375.1 Tanacetum coccineum | reverse complement strand
GGTTCAGATTGTCAAACCCATATCCAACCCGAGAACCGAATTAGTAGTTCAGTTCGGTTTGGTAAATTCGGTTTGGTTCGGTTTGGTTTTACGGTTATTTGATACTTGTTGTGACACACTGAATGACGATTTGCTATTTATATGCGTGAAAAATAGTTAAGACGGGCTTAGTCAATCTTTGACGGACCGAATAAAAATATGTTAAAGCCCATTTAAAAAAAAAGCCCAAATCCAACTCACCTGCGAACCCAAGCCTAGGCGGTTAGCCCATTTTCCCGCTTATTGTAATGTTTATATAATAGAATGGTGATGCTTCACACAAGACTAACTTACATATCCCTAAAGAAAAGAAAAGGAAAGGAAAGGAAAAGAAACACTTTCCTCCAAAAATTGGGAGGAAACACTTTGCTTCCATAATCATCAAAATAACACTACATGTCCTTTCTTAAGTAATACTCGAGAACACAACATGGGCCGTTTCATTTTCACTTTCTTTCATTTTATTTCTTAAGTAGAACTCGAGAACACAGTGTAAATTAAAGAATGATTTTGTTGACCAACTAGTAATGGTTTTAGGCCGTGCTAAGCCCGGCCCACTGTCGTTTACGTTATTTATTAAAATTGTTATATATAGTAAATTTGGAGTTAATTACATGTTTGGTCTTTGTGGTTTGAAACAAAAATTGCATCTTTGGCCCTAAAACGCATTTAACTACATCAATGGTTCCTGTGGTAGTCCAAATTGAGTTGATCGATCTTTTGACCGATTTTCCATCCGATTGAAAGTTAACAGCAGGGGCACATGAAAGGAAAACAACTTTTTTATCTGGATAGTGTTTGCACACAATAAACAACATAGTGACATGTGTACAACAATATAGTTCAACTGCAAAAGCATTCATATATTGTCTGACACATAAACTAATATAGTAATATGCATTGTTAATATAGTACTGGTCGGATTGATAAAATTATAATGAAGAAAAATGAACACAGCTTAAAGCCTTTTGGAATCAGGAAGAATACAAGCTATTGCAACAACGGGAAGTGCACTTATTAAGGCTGTGGCATACATCATTATGAAGACATGGTAGGCACAATACAGATTCTCACGACCATGCCCAGCACTGATACACATTGAATCAAATACTATGATAGTTTATGTAGATAGGGGTAAAGCGCGACAGTGATGATGAATCTTGTGCACGATTGACGGTTGTGTTGACAAGCATGTATACCGTGTAGGAATGAAAGGATGGTTCAGCAAGGATTTACAGTACCTTCCAAATAATGAAAAAAGTATACAAACCTATATCAAAATCATTAATAATGAAAAAAGTACACAAACCAATATCAAAATCATTAAACGATGATGGTAGTAACGAAGATAATACTCACTCAAGCAAGATCCAGAGTTGTATACTGTTCCCATGCGTCATAACCTATTTATGTCCCAATAGCACATACTTAAATCAGAAAAATCACTTGAGGACACGATACAGATCTCCTTTGCTACCTGAATGAACTTGTTGAGGAATATTAAAGTAGAACCCATGCCTATTGTTAAACGGAATTTTCAAATTTGGAAGCTTAAATTCTTTGCGATACTTATTTGCAAGGTTATGTATAGCTGTAATTTTAGATGAGTTAGAGTTAACAGCCATAAAGTATATTATAGAGTAGTAAAGACCATTCAGTCAGGTAGACCAATTTAGTACCTTCGCTGGTATCACAGAACGATCTTCGTGCAATATCCAGAAATCCATCTATTCCAGCCTTGACAGTAAAACACTGCTGTGTCCGAGCAACAAAAGGAACTCATGCATGGAGTACATCCTCATCTATCACTTCTCCAATTCTGAAATCATATTTTATTTTATAAAAACAAAGTAGACTTGAAGGTCTCTTTTATAAAGATAATTTTACCTTTATAGAAGCATATTTTTCATTCTCGCATACAGATTTGTATGTATTTCCAAGAAGAAAGCTGTTTGCATCTTTCAGATTGTAGAATCGTTGCACAGGTCTGATTTCCAGGATCGATTCATAATCAAACAAGCATCATGTAGACATCATTCAACAATAACATGAAGGAAACAAAGAAGATGAGTTTGAACCCTTTAAAACTGATATATATATAACTGAATTGGGTTAACTGTATGTTACAGAACTTGACTCCTATATATACAAGATGAAACGGTATGAACAAAACAGTTAGATACATACCGATTCATAAACGTTGTAACCCTAACGACACAACTGTCATATCCTAACTAACTATTGACCCATATTGGCCCATATCGACCCAGCCCATAATCTAATTAAGTTTACAGGCTTTACACATAAATACATAATATATAAACACTATAGCACCCTAATCTTTGCTTCTATAACATTATGGTCCAACATTCACCCCCCTAATGTTATAGACGGCAAAGTCTTCAATTCATCTTCTTTCTTGATTTTCTTGTTGGTTGCATTTTCTCCATCATCGAGTTCAACTTTGCCTATCATCCCTTCCTCATCATCAACCAGCCTTGCCTTGGTTCCAATATGCCCTTGTCTTGTCTCTTCACTTGGCAATTCCATTGCCATTATTCCACTTGTACCCTCGCGTTCCCTCGCCTTTGGTACATCCATACCGCTGGAATAATTTCTTGCCCCTTCATAGTAGGCTCCTAAGAGACTTAAGTGCGTCCCATAGCACTCCTCTAACTCACTCACATATTCCTTCGGGAACCCCATCGCATAGGCTACCTCTATCCAGTTATTCTTCATAATAACTTGGGTATGACCACCCAAACCTTTGACTGTGAGGTAAAGGTCTAAAAGGCTCACTTTTACCCCATTTATCCTTGCGGGTATTGGTCGTTCTTCGCCTTCCATGTAATCTTTATGGAACCATTGCACCATTCTTCCAAAATGGTTCTTGACCAATTCCTTATATTCGTCAATTATTTCCCGTTCACTAACCATTTCAATGAACCCAATCAAACTTTCAAATTCATATTTTGACGGCACCCTCGGTCCTTGTATACCATTCAACTTTTCTTCAATTGTGTTCTCTTTAAAATACAGAGAGTCACAATAACGCATTATGGCCTCAATAGCCTTCTCCTTGACCGCGTCCATTCTTTGTTTGTCTTCCACGCAACCAACTTCTTCTTTCTTTCTCTTCAATCTAACCTTCGGCTCTGATGCCACTGTAGAATCGTTGCACAGGTCTGATTTCCAGGATCGATTCATAATCAAACAAGCATCATGTAGACATCATTCAACAATAACATGAAGGAAACAAAGAAGATGAGTTTGAACCCTTTAAAACTGATATATATATAACTGAATTGGGTTAACTGTATGTTACAGAACTTGACTCCTATATATACAAGATGAAACGGTATGAACAAAACAGTTAGATACATACCGATTCATAAACGTTGTAACCCTAACGACACAACTGTCATATCCTAACTAACTATTGACCCATATTGGCCCATATCGACCCAGCCCATAATCTAATTAAGTTTACAGGCTTTACACATAAATACATAATATATAAACACTATAGCACCCTAATCTTTGCTTCTATAACATTATGGTCCAACATTCACCCCCCTAATGTTATAGACGGCAAAGTCTTCAATTCATCTTCTTTCTTGATTTTCTTGTTGGTTGCATTTTCTCCATCATCGAGTTCAACTTTGCCTATCATCCCTTCCTCATCATCAACCAGCCTTGCCTTGGTTCCAATATGCCCTTGTCTTGTCTCTTCACTTGGCAATTCCATTGCCATTATTCCACTTGTACCCTCGCGTTCCCTCGCCTTTGGTACATCCATATCGCTGGAATAATTTCTTTCCCCTTCATAGTAGGCTCCTAAGATACTTAAGTGCGTCCCATAGCACTCCTCTAACTCACTCACATATTCCTTCGGGAACCCCATCGCATAGGCTACCTCTATCCAGTTGTTCTTCATAATAACTTGGGTATGACCACCCAAACCTTTGACTGTAAGGTAAAGGTCTAAAAGGCTCACTTTTACCCCATTTATCCTTGCGGGTATTGGTCGTTCTTCGCCTTCCATGTAATCTTTATGGAACCATTGCACCATTCTTCCAAAATGGTTCTTGACCAATTCCTTATATTCGTCAATTATTTCCCGTTCACTAACCATTTCAATGAACCCAATCAAACTTTCAAATTCATATTTTGACGGCACCGTCGGTCCTTGTATACCATTCAACTTCACAATAACGCATTATGGCCTCAATAGCCTTCTCCTTGACCGCGTCTATTCTTTGTTTGTCTTCCACGCAACCAACTTCTTCTTTCTTTCTCTTCAATCTAACCTTCGGCTCTGATGCCACTGTAGAATCGTTGCACAGGTCTGATTTCCAGGATCGATTCATAATCAAACAAGCATCATGTAGACATCATTCAACAATAACATGAAGGAAACAAAGAAGATGAGTTTGAACCCTTTAAAACTGATATATATATATAACTGAATTGGGTTAACTGTATGTTACAGAACTTGACTCCTATATATACAAGATGAAACGGTATGAACAAAACAGTTAGATACATACCGATTCATAAACGTTGTAACCCTAACGACACAACTGTCATATCCTAACTAACTATTGACCCATATTGGCCCATATCGACCCAGCCCATAATCTAATTAAGTTTACAGGCTTTACACATAAATACATAATATATAAACACTATAGCACCCTAATCTTTGCTTCTATAACATTATGGTCCAACACAGATCACCTAACACGAATTTAGATAATGTAACTTTGTACTAGACAAAGATTTTAGTCTATATCTTGAAACCATTATCTTTAGTATATTTCAATTTTAATTGAAATATCAAAACCATACATGCGGAGGAAAACAACAACCAATCTAACCCTTGCCAAGTAACAATTTTTTTAGCGACAATAATTTCTTGTACAAAGCCATATTTGTATCTATACTTGTGTTAGTTATTCCTTTATTCATCCCTGCTTACACCCAAGACGCCCCTCCCGATTTCATCATTTAACTTGGGGTCAGGACCAAACATGCAACCAAAACTTCAAAACAAGGACCTTCAATGCAATTTCACAAAGATAGGGACCAAACCTGTAATTTGGCCAAATCACAGGGACCAAAAATTCAATTTACTCATGAGTAAATAACACAAGTTTTTGATTGTGTAAATCTTAAATTTGTTTTTATATATTGTAAAAATATGATAATCTTATTAAGCGATTGTAGGAAATAAGTTGGGAAAATTACCGCAGAGGACCAAAGATTTCGCTCCATAGGTGGAGCGAAATATGGTTTTTGGAGCGAAATACACGTGTCACCGTCTCACCATGCCTCGATTACATTTAAAAAAAATTGAAAGCTACGGATTTCGCTCCATGCATGGAGCGAATTGCATAATTTAAAAAAATAAAAATGGGATGGAATCTTTGTACGGATTTCGCTCCATACTTGGAGCGAATTGCACTGTTCGACTTGACATCACTTGGAGCGAATTGCACTGTTCGACTTGACATTGAAATGACCAGACAGTAAGTTTTTTGTATATGTTTGGTGGTAAAAAAAAATTTGTGTATGTGAACATTGTGGTCCTCAATTGTTCGAGGTTCGTGAACATTTTGGTTTAAGCGATTTGAGTGGATTTCAAAACACGGAGGTATTTTTTTTGTTGGTAATTTAATTGTATGTATTTTAGTTTAAAAAAAAGTATCTAAATATGTTTATTTTTATCTTCAAAACACAGTGTGGTCCTCAATTGTTCACGACACAGGCTAGCGGTTCCTTCTTAGAAGGGACCCATACGACCCCGACTTATCCGCGCACCCCACATATTGGGACGCCTATGTCACAACCTGGATTTGCATCGTGTTCCTCTCGGTATCTTCCCTCACATCCCGGCACTCCGTATGTTGGGACCCCTTTGGCACTATAAGGATTTGCCCCGTTTTCATCTAACTATCAGGCTGGTCCATCACACAGTCGTGATGTTTTTGGAGTGGTATTCTACTAATCAATAAGTATATTTGTCCATTTTGGTTGTATTCTACTAATCAATAAGTATATATGTCCATTTTGGTTGTATTCTACTAATCATGATACAATAAAAAATGATTAAAAAATATTTAGGATGCAATGCAGCGTGCAAAGAGAGAAACTGTCAAGCATATATTGTTTGAGCCCATACCGCCAGTTTTGTTTATCGCTTAAAATTTAACGTGATTTATGACATGATTTGATAATTCATTTACTTTTTACTGTAGCAGAAAACACTACTCAGCGACAGTGTTGTTTATTCATCTTTCAATACAAATTCATAAATTATATACATTTACAGAATAAAAACTCTAAAATATCAAAACTTAAAAATACGAACAAGTCATCTTAACTACATTTACAACAATTTATTCATCTTTATGTTTTCAATACCATTAATTCATATAATTATATACATTTACAGAACAAAACTCTAAAATATGCAAAACTTAAAAATTCGAACATGTGACACACTTTGATACATAATATATTATTCATATTAACTACATTACCAACAAATTTATGTTCAAATTACGTAAAGCTCACTAAAGAGGAAAATTTACATACATATAAAAAATAAATATATAAACCTTATACAGATTATAATTCATCGCACACGAACATGCACGTAATCATTTTTTCATTTTTCTAAAAAATAAACCTAATATCCTAACGTCGTCAACCAAAACCCTAACCTAAAAAAACATTACACCCTAAAATTTCTCTTAATTAGGGATTTCGTCCACTATGGATGCGATATCTTCTCCTCAAAAATAAATATAGCACGAGTATCGATCCGACTAGAAACTATTTATATTAAAAAATTAATTTCGCTCCAAGTATGGAGCGAAATCAATTATTGCTATGGGCCCGTTTACTTTTATTTTTCCGTACAAAGATTCCATCCGACTTTTATTTTTTTTTAAATTATGCAATTCGCTCCATGCATGGAGCGAAATCCGAGTTTTCAAAAAAAAAAATTTAAATGTAATCGAGGCATGTTGAGACGGTGACACGTGTATTTCGCTCCAAAAACCATATTTCGCTCCACCTATGGAGCGAAATCTTTGGTCAAAATGGAAAAGTGGGATTTTTGGGTCCTCTGCAAGAGAAACCCATTACAAATGGTCCTCTGCGGTAATTTTCCCAAATAAGTTTAGTAGTAAATAAGAAAATCATATGTCAAAACAAACACCCGCTTATTACTTTGTCAAAACAAACACCCACTTCTCTTTTTCCGATTCAATGGCATTTCATTTTTTTCTTTTTGCTTCTTCACCTCAAAAGAAGAATACTACCCGTTTGAGAAATTTTTTACAAAATTAATAACAAAGTTTGTATGGTGGGAGTGAATGTGGATATATAATTTGTAGATCTCAAACAACAATAAGCTTATTTCATGGAAAAGTTCAATAATAATTGGAAAAGATAAAAATTTGGTGGCTACTTTTGATTGAATCCATTTACAGTAGTTTTTTAGGATGACTTTGCTGATGAAAAAATAATCAGTCTAGCAAATATAAGTACTTTATAACAAACATTTCTGGTCCAAATATAGTGTTTGGTTTAAACTTTTAATTTTTTTGGTGATCAGTTGAAAAGTTTGTATATTAAGCTGAAGTTAAATGGTTGTGGTATTTTATTTATCAGAAACTCCTATAGCATATGTTGGGCCATGTTTCTATTGTAGTCTGCACATGAATTTGGGATCTTGATTGATACAATTGGTTAGTGTAACTTGTATTCTTTAAATGAAAATGATGAAGATTACTTCTATATTTGGATGGTGATAAAACATGGATATGCTAAAAAAAATATCCTCTGCCCTGTTTATTTTTGATACAGTTTAAGTAATTATAGGTCCTTTGGAGTATCTCATAGTCTATTAGTTCAACTTGTCTACTCCCCTACATACTAAAGTACATATGTGGGAATTGTTTGAAAGTGATGCATGTTCTCGTAGAAGATATGTTTCCTTTAGTACACACCTCTAAGAGTGTTGTGTCATAATCATAACTTAGCCTTAACAATGTTACCCACTTTCAATCATAATGATTTATCACAAAATAAGATGAGATAGTCCAGACGCCATAACTATTAGTAAAATGAGATATCTCTTACGTATTTTGGATTAGTTATATGTAACATGTGCATGTGATATCCATTAATAGGTGTTCTAGCTATGATATGATAAATAAGTAAATGTGATATGATATAAGAAAACGTTTAGGAGCAAAGAGTTACAAATTAAAGCAATCAATGCAATTTTCTGTTTTTTTTTCATTTGCCTTGGTTCATATTCAAGTGAGCGAAATAAGAAACTTGATAAAGTGAATTTTGAGTACCTCGGTAAAATATGTTTTTTGTGGCATTAATGTTTTGGATACCGGATACATGTATATACAACATATCCTTATTATACTCTCTAAAAATTATATTCTGTATTTGTAACTTTTTCATAAATCTATATACGTCATTAAGTAACAGATACTTTTGTCAGGTTTAATAACGAACAACATATCATATGATTGATGAGTGCATTTACATGTGGAGGAACGTGATTCACAGGAATTTTGAGTGAACTCATCTGTAAATTTTTTTAATTCGTTACTGGATCTGCTTCTCAGCTGGGCAAGTGCAGCTCTTGATCATGAATGCAATTCATCGGCTGATATTGTTACATTTGTTAAAAGGTGAATGCTTGTTTGACATGACATTTTTTTTTCATGATTAATATCTTCGAACTAACTAATATTCAAATCCTTATTACACATTGAAGGGGCATATGGGAAATGATTGCAGTCTTCCTCACTTAGTACCTGCTTTAAACTCCATCAACGTAAGTTACACATGTTAGCATTTTCATGACATAATAGACATAAATTACTGCTAATTTTTATATACTTGTAGATATTAATTTTTTTTATATGTTTAAAATATATAAAATGTCAGTTTATCTTGTTATATAAAGCAATTTTATGTTTGTTTATACTTAGAAGGATTGGTGACAATAGTTTTGATGTTTATGATTGTCCAGGTTACTAATTAGGCAACATCCTAATGTCATGAAAAAGACCATTATCATAGTCAAAAGTAGACCTTTTTATATCACATAGAAGCAGGATCATAAGATAACTTTCACCAAACTTAAAGTCCACTTCAATGAATAAGGTAAATATGATATTCTTACATCTTTCACATAGTGAAGAACACCAAATTCTTCTTGCCAAACTTAAAGCTACTTTACTCGTGATCGATATGATCAATTTTGTGGTGACGTGGGAAGTGATCTTTGAGAAAGTAATCATTAAAACCTTTATGTATTATCTAATAGCAAGAAACCTTGTGGCTAACATTGCGTATAAGCCATTTGCATTTGTAATAATGATTGAGGGTTGCTTTGTATTCTTTGAGGAAGTTGTAAACCTGGACATACTGCATAATGAAAGTCGCATATGAGTGGGAATCATTTAAAGATACAGCCCCCGTAAATTTAGAGGCTGAATCTTTTAGTATTATAGATAGATAGATAGTGCGAACTTNCTTGTGTCTTTTTTTATTTATATTTTGGGGTTTACAATGTTTTTTTGTGTTTAATGTTGAAATGATGTTATGGAATATGATCAAACGTTAATACGCGAATGGAAGTATAAACTTATGATATCGTAAAATAACAATATCTTAATAACCAAAGGGCTTGTAGCTTAGCGTATATGTGCGATGCTCCCCAATCAAGTCGTTCGCCCGGGACACTTGTGTGAGATTGATATAGTTGCCTTTAGAAGCTGATGTACTTTTTTTTTTCTTTCACTTTTGAATATGTGAATTTTATGTTGTGTTAGTGTAAATGTAAATATTTGAGATTGAGTAGGACGCGCGCTATTGTTATATATACACAGAGGATTACGTTGTGAAGTTGGGTGTTCTGAAATCTACTGATACACAGTCAATAAGTGGGTGTTTGGGATAGAGCTTTTGGAGGCTTTAGGGACTGATATACACTTCAAAAGTGCAGTAGTATATGCAAAGTGGAATAATCAAGTAACTTCTTTAAATATGCAATACCAAACACCCCTGAACTTGTCTTGTTGCTGTCATTTGGGATTCGTTGTTATCAGACAACCGGTTAGAAACTGAGTATTTCAGTCCAAGTTAATTAGATAATTAGCTGATTGAGTCTCTTACAAACACTTGAAGCTCCAAACACCCCTAAGCTAATTGCCTCTTGAGAGTTCTAAGCAATCTGTGTCCTTGAACTTTCACTACTTATGTGTTTATATTCGATTCCCAGTTATCCTTATTTCTAGAGATATGTTCATGCCGTTCTTAAGACTAACAGGAAAGTTTAATGAATTACAGACACACTTTTTAGTCACAAACATTGATCTGTTTTACTTGAAGCGGTTTGTATTTCAATGTTTGATAATTAACGTCAAGGACTGTAGCACATTAAAGTAAGGCTGTGAAGTGTGCGTAAGGTGCCAGCCCCTTGAGATTAATATTACAGTGCCAGGAGGATTACTTTCAAAGTAATGGAGGACACGAGTGATTAGTTTGAAACATACATTAAGTAACGTTTTGGCCCATTTAGGTGATTGGATAGTGCTACCCATAAGATTTCCTTGTATCTCCGTAGTGGATTCAAGAACTCAGTAGTAACTATTGTCAGGAGAAGATTAGTATGGAAGAAACAAGAGTGACTTGTTGGAAATTTGAGCTAAAGCAGATATGATTAAACTGCGCCACCCAGAAGACAAGTTGAAATCTGTTGAAACTTTTTCCGTTGACGGTTATGCCGTTCTCAACAGTCAAGGCTACTGAAAAGTTCAATGAATTGTAGGATACATCTCCGTCACCAAAATTAATATACTTCCTTGAAGCTGTGTTTATATTTGATACAGTAATAATCATCAAGGAACGCAGCAACTCAAAGTAAGGCTTTGAGTGTCCCTAACGCGTCATCCCCTCTTGAGATTAACATTTTTGTATTTGAACGATTACCTTCATGGTAATGGAGGAAATGGGTGATTAATTAAAAAATAAAGTTAAGTAATGTTTACGCCACAATAATGAAGGAAATGAGTGATTAGTTGGGAAATTATGTTATGTAACGTTTTGGCTCTTTTAGGCGCTCGGGTAGTGTATATATCATCTTTTGTAGTTTTGTGCCTTCTTTTTCCCTGTAATGGATTCAAAAACTCAGTAGTAGTTGTATTCTGGAAGATAAGATTAGCATTTAAAAACACGAGTGACTTGTTGGAAATTTAAGTTAAAAAGGTGTCGGCCTCTGTAGGAGATATGATTTAAGTGCCCTACCCATAAGATCTGTTAAAACTGCTGTTATTTTTTCCTTTACTTTCACTGTGCCGTGTTCATGATCTCATTAGCAATTATTGTCAGGGTAAAGACAGACCATTTCTATCACCGGGAACAAGTATAAGTGCTAAACGGCCTAGTGACGGGGCAACTGCTTACCATCAAACTAAGGGACTAGAGTTGGATGGTTTACTTGGCGCTGTTCTTGAACAGTTTAATCCCAGGAAAGTGAACGAAAAAGATAATGTTATAGATCTAGAGGACGAGATCCAAAGTAGCAGTATCACACAATTGACAGAAGAATCACAAACTCAGGATTCGTCCAAGAGAAGAAACACATTTGGAGGTAGAGCCGATTTACTCTTTTACTGTTTGTTTGCTACTAAGTCAATATTATACATACGTTCTGTAAGTAACTAGTTCATTAACATTTGAGTGTTTCTAATGATCGCAAGGTTTGTATGGTAAACCGCCTGCTCCAAAGCGTTTGGTTGTTCTGGGAGATGATCCTAAGCCGAGGCAAACAAATTACAACAGACCCTTTATCAGAAAAGAGAAACCACTGCCTCTTTATAACCACTGTAAGTACCAAATTTTCACTTTTTTGAAAACGAGTTTGTGAGATATTCATATAAAATCTAATAGCAGCTGATAAATTGTGTGTCCGTGAACAGATGCTGGTGGTAGTGGATGGTGGGACAGCGATATGGAAGGCATTGACAACGAGGCAGTAGGTTCCAATGAAGTGTGGGAGGGAGTGGGGTCTGCCACAATGGGTGGACTCGATTGGCATTGATCCAAACATCCAATTGATCATTACCTACCCCAACACGGAAATGGCCCAGTTAGGTAATATGATGGTTTCAATCCTGAAAAGGTACACCTTTTGTGTATGTTATGTTTGTAATTTTGTTGCAGAATGTCATTATTGCTGCACAACTAATTATGTAAATCATACATATGTGGAAACAAACATGTCTACAGCGGTTCGTAGCTGTCTAAGAGTGGTCTTAATTCAGCGTATGTTAGTCCTTAAGAACCATGGCTGATAGTTATGAAAAAAAGCTAAACTCTTTTAATCTGTTCAAAGAACGGGTTATGTTAAACTTACTATTAGATTAGAGTTCAGTAGCATATGAGCATACGTAAAAGAAAATTGCTGCAATGATATAGGATGAGTGTTGATTATGTTTATAATTTAGATGGCTAGTTCTTAATGGCATAAGTGTACTTACATCCAAGTAGGGTTGAGCAAAATCAACCGAAATGATAAACCGAGCTGAACCGAACCGAACCAACTTAATTCGGTTCGGTTTTTGGTTTTATATAATTATGGTTTTTAGTTTCGGTTTTGCTTGGTTTGGGTCAAAACCAAGAAAAATATACTAAACTATCTAAATCGGTTTTGCCAGGTTAACTTTGTTTTGGTTTCTGTTTTGCTAAGTTAATTTCGGTTCAATTCTCGGTTCATGTTTTCCTCAAAATTGGTTTTCGATTCAGGTCGGATTTGATCGGTTCGGTTCGGATTTGACCCGTTATCCAAGTACATACAAAACATAATGAGTAGAGCCACGTCGAATATATGTGGCATGTTCAATTATTTAAAAAGATAAAATAAATGAACATCTTTTTATCGTATAAAATTTTCCATTTGTCAAAAGCTACTTTTACGTATTTCAATTATTTGTTCCAAACTTTATTTATATCGCAATAACTTTAACATTTCAATTTGCTTTGGATTGAAAGTTTTTTCTATTTATGTTAGCACTAGTGACTTTTCATTATAACTTTATGATCACTCAATTAATTGTTATTGATAAAAAGTTAAACAAGATTTATTAACACATGCAAACATTAAGCTAGAATACAAAAAAATGCACATAGAAGAAAGTCATATCAATGTTGCTTCTCTTAATTGTCTTGGGGTGCAAAAGTGACTCTTAATTATTCTGTGATTAGGACAACTAAATCCAACTTGTTTTTATTTATTTGTTTATTTATGAAGTACGGCGAAAATGTTTTCAAAAATTGAACCGACATATGTCGCTTTATATGAATAATGTTTTCAAGGCCATTTCATGAATATCGGCGATCTCATGCCATTCCAATAAAGAAGCTCTTAAACGCACATGCAACATGAGTAATGCATGAATTAAATAAACTCAAGCTTCATATTGCGTATATATATAAAAAAATGTATAAAATTTTGTGGCTATCGTCAATTAGTGACCTCGTACGATAACACATCTTGCACTCTTTTAAAAACGGCTCTTACTTATTGACAGAAAGCATGGCTTATACATGATGATATGGCTTGGTTAACTTAATAAAAAAAGATTATAATAACTTTGAAAATTGATTTGGATACTTATGTTTTAGACATTTACTATCCAATGACCAGGACAATACTTGCACCAAAGGTTTCCTCCCACTGGGACGATACTTGCACCAAAGGTTTCCCCACATGGACGATCCTTGCACTTTCGTAACGTTTGAGACGAAACATGCAATTTGGCCAAACTTTAAGGACGATTTATGCGATTTACTCCAATGACTATGTCAAATAAGTAAAAACACAAAATATATCAAGCTCAAATGACGATTATTGGTTTCATTGAATTTCATAATTGGGACCACATGGCATTTCTTTTATTTGTGTCCTTGCAATCTTTTAAAATGATGAATAATTGTCATAGTTGGATCTATGTGTTTGAGTTGAGTCCAAACATGTGAATATCCTATAATTTAATGTAACAAGCAAAGATTACCCGCGCGTTGCTGCGGGCGTTATTTTTTCGCGCGTTATTGCGAGGCATTTTTTTTTGTTCGGGTTAATTTTTTCGGTCTCATGTTTAATAGTTTGTTTTTTTCTCATATTAAATGACAAATTTTTTTTTTCAATAAAGGGGATATATATATATTTATTTTTGCCCAGGCCGATAGAAAGTCGTAAAAGTAATTTTTTTTTCTTCTGATTTTTGACGAAAGGAGGGGGGAGTATAAGTTCTTTTTTTTTTCGACCGATGAACAGTAACCACCGGTATAAAAAAATTTTACCCAAAAAAAAAACAAAAATTGGGCCGATGAACAGTAACCATCAGGCCTAGCCGATGTGAGCTACACTGTTCATCGATGAACAGTAGCCCGTTACTGTTTTGGCATTATATGTAATGGTAAATGAGTATATATATATAATATATAATGTAAAATTATGTTGGAGTGAGTATAAATATAGCATATGGTTTAAGACAACTTTTTGGAGTGATTATAATATAAAATTCAGACAAGTTTATCAGTGTGGAACCTAGTAAAATTGAAACAAAGTTCTTTAAAGGACGATTATGGGTTTCATTGAATTTCATAATTGGGACTCAAATTTTGTACACTTTCTTCTTCCTTAAAAATTATGAAATATGAAAGGTGACGGTGAAAAATAAGGAGGGCTAAACGTGGATAAGACCAGACGCGCCTCCTTTCACTACAAACCAATTACTTGAACGCGTCCCTCCGGACCTTTCAATTGTTTCGGTCTCACAAGCGACCATATACAAACAAAAAACATTACCATTTCCCTTTTTTGTGTTTAATTTAATTAAAAATAAAAATTAAACCTTCCTCCATTCACTATAAAATCCTACTTTTTATCCAATTTTTTATCACAAAACACATACATTCTACAAAAAATAAAACAACTAGTAACTACAAAAAATTTAATGGCTTGTTCGGTTTCATATACCGTCGAAGAAATCAAAGCTATGATTCAGAAACAAATCAAAGCTAGGAAAAAATGAGGCAAGAACAAGCTCATGATGAGTTATTCAGGTCGGAATTTGAGGTGATATCTGATTCGGAATCAGATTAATCTGTTGGAATTTGTAATGTTTTTATTTCCGTAGTTTTATTTCTGTATTTTTATTTCCGTATATTAATTTGTAATGTTTAATTATTAATGTAATGTTTTTTAATCTAAAAAAAGTGTTCGGTCGCCTGTGCGGTCACCATTACAAGTGTTTGGTCTGTGTGTGGTCTAGGAGAGAGAAAGCTAAGTTGGCGCTGAGGTGACGGTCGCCTATGCGGTCACCATAACACTCAGCCTTAACAAGTGGTTTTAGGGCATTTGTTAAATGTATTAATTTAACACAAATTTTTTTTTTACTGTAAAATGTATTTAGTACACATTAATTAAAGTTATAATTACTTAAATTAAATGTGAATTTGGGTACCTATGGTTTTTGATCTTTTAGTCGACTAATCTACAGGTTTTGAACCCACCGTCACACAGGCTCAGACCAGGTAAAACACTTCTTTTTCAGCAGGTTGGTGTGGCCACTTCAAGGACTTGAACTTGAGACCTGACACATTTTAAAGTGATAGTCAGAACTTCTTTTATTGGTTAGACAACCTCATTTATGAAAATGTTTCAATTTTTTGTTTTTGTTTGTTTGCTGGTTTTAGTTGAGGGGTTGCAATCTATGAAAATACCTTTAAATTAGAAAAATTTTACACAATTTTTTTTAGGATGACTGCTAGTGTTATAGGAAAAAAGTGATGTCACCTCAACACTGTTTCACTATAACTCAAAACATATAATTTAAACAAAAAACACCCTCTCCCGTAACTCGCGTTTTAAGACACATTCCTATCTTATATATAATCTATACTACATATAAAGCAAATTAGTATTTCTCTCATTATTCAATGCAAAAAATTTAAGTAATATAAGGATTGATACAAATTGTACAATCTTTAATGCAAATAACAAAGAGTTGAAATTCAATAATATAATGTTCAAAAAAAATTTAATAATATAAACATTCATGCAATTTGTACAATTAACCAATTCACAACAGATACTTATTAACCGGTCAACACATTTAATGTTATTCTTAAAACACCATTACTAACTAATGTAATTTTTAAAACACCCTTAAAATGAAAAGTACATGTTATTATACACATTATAGAAACTAATAATACACACAAAGCTTTATACAATTTATATGCTAATACATATAGCTTTGAAAGTCGGACTAGGCCAACAGGTTCAACCGAGAACATGAGTGGTCTTCGATTCAACTAGCAAATAAAAGCCGTATGAAAATGAACCAGAGAGAACCGGGAACCTATAAAAATGGGTGAACTGTACCTGATCAGGGTTATTTTCTTTTTGTTTTTCTCTGATTAATCACAAGATACTCACTGCCGCAACGCATGAATACCCTGCTAGTCTAATAAAACACAAAAATAGCCCGAGGACTAAATCATTTTGACGGTATTGTATTGATTAGTACTATTATAAAAGATGAGGCGAGAGTTAGCAGCCACCTAAATTCTCTTAACATTTGAAAATAGTGGGAAGAAAAAATCACCGTCATTAGATTGGTCGGCTACGATACAATATACCTTTTCACAACATTATATAATCGTGGGGCCCCGATAACGACTACAAGCCGACCCGAACGCTCCATCCGTAAATCAAATATTTTTTTATCACATGGTTACTCAAATAAATATAAACTAAATAACATGCCATGTAATATTATTTTTACGGTTTGCATATACCAAAAGTTCTTCTTATATTAGTAGTGTGTTTTGACAATGACTCATTGATTATGTAAAGGTTCACTGTCTTGTTGTCGTCTTCTTAACACCGACGAATCATCACGTAAAAGCGATGATGTATGACGATAAATAATTATACTTACAAAATTCTGGTTTTGATGTGACCCTTATTGCAACACTTACGAGTTCAATATAGCGAGAAAAAAAAGTTTATGCGATATAAACAAAAAATGATAAAAGTTTGAAGATTTTAAAAATAAACAATATTTAAACATAATACCCGTTTTAAGTTTTAAAGATTAAAGAAAAGTGATGCACTCTTTATATATATGCTATAAATTAAATACTTCCTCGATTCCAATTTATTTGTTTTTAAACTTGAATATTTTTATTTGTGTTATATAATAGTAGTTGATAAAAATTATACCAATAAAGATACATTTAGAACTCAATCCATTCATATATTTTACGTCAAGTATTACATAAAAAAATAATTAAAGTTAAAGTCGATTTTTTTTTAAAAGTCAAAATAGAATAAATAAATTAAGACAGAGTCAAAGAGAGAGTTATAATAACGTATAATTTTCATTTTGTACATGTACTTGATTGCGTGCTTAAATATATACCGTAAAAACTTTCGATTAGATATTTTTGTTACCTGATTTGTAGATGTCGTGTCGTATTGATAAATGAAAATGTTTGGTTTTGTTATGCTCATGGTTTGATTTAGACCTACCGAAGATATTGAATAAATTGTGCCGTTAGATGAATTTTGACTTGCAAACAAAATCTCAAAAAGTCACTATTGTTAGTAAAACTCAAATTTCTTGATCATTACCTATTACATTATTTAATATCCATGTGATAAATATAAAAAGATATTAAATTAAAAAAATTCATGAATTAGTTGAACCATTATTATCTAATGTTAGTATTACTCTTTTTGGAAGGCAAAGTAATTTAAGAGGATCATTTTCTTTTTTTAAGAGAATTGTATACTTAATTCATAAGTTTATATGATTGAGCAAAATACTTAGACCGATCATAACAAAGAAGTGTAACACATGTGCAATCCTTCATCACACGTTGAACCACCATCACGCGTGATGGTGGGATTTTAGGGAGATGTTATTAATGCACATCATCAATTTGTGAGACACAAAACAAACATAAATGTTAATAAGATACGAATATGGTGGTGGTCTTTATTACAATTAAAAGCATGATATGATAATTAGACTGCCCGTAATGGCATATAATGAGACGCATCCCATTGCCCATGTTGCACAAAGTGGACGTTTTCTTGTTGTTACGGCGAATCGAAATTAACGCGTCTTCGAGACATAAAATGAAGAACTTGGTCAACTTGAGATGAGTCGTCAAAGAGTTTTACAGGCTTAAAAATGAGTTGTGTGAGTGATTTAATTTATGCAAATGAAATATTTTTGAGTGATGTCCTCGTTCTATTTTTACATTAAATTGATTATAAAAATAACTATATAAAAAGAGTATCTAAGAGTGATATCTTTGATTTTTAGTAATTGTTGTTACATCTAACCTTAAAACTATCCATTACAAGAGATTTAAAAATAGGTTGAAAACATAAAAAGGTTTATGTTTTATATTAGTCATAATAAAGTTTTTTCTAACGCCTTGCTAGTTTTTTTAATAATAGTTGCCGTTCAAAAAAATAAAAATAAAGTTTTATTTTATATCTATGTAACATAAATATGTCATAAATATTAAACCTTTAAACAATCAAAAGACATTTAATACATGAAGAAATAATTACAAAGCTTTAAGATATTTATATTATAATAGAAAAAAGAGCACCCACTATAGTAAACCTTTCTAAAGGTTTATAATTATGTTATGTCATTAATTTATAAACTTTTTTGTTTTATAAACATATCCTCACTATATAAACCTTTTCAAGTTTTATAAACACTTTACATAATTTAAGTGCATTAAATTATGAAAAAGTTCAATATCATAGACTTTTTATGCCACACAAGCTTGAAATTGATATTCAATATGATTTACAAGTTTTTAGACATCTTCATAAACCGCATAATGAATGCCCTAAGTTTATTAACGCAAAAAGTCTAAAACATATCAATATGACATGAAAAAAATTTAATTTATAGAGCTTTATACTCCCTCCATCACATTTTTAGTGTTCACGTTTTCTTTTTAGAATGTTCAAATTTAATTGTCTATTACTAAAAATAGATAAAAAAGTTTGATTAAATTTAACTGTTCACGTTTTCTTTTTAGAGTGTGTTTTTTTTACTTTAATAAAAAATGGGTGGCTAGGATTGGTCCATTGAATCTTTGATAAATATTAAATCTTCATTGATCTCAACTCATTAAATGTTTAGTATTCATCAAATGGTAAACATCCAACAAAAAATAGCATAAATGATTCATGTATCTTAGGAACATAACTTATGAAAAATTACAAAGAAACTCTTTACGGTTTACTTTTATTTATAGAAACAGTCCCTCGGTTAAACCTAAAGACAGTTTGTGCAACAACAGTGTTACAAAAATGTCTCTTAGGTTTACTTGTGTTCTATAACAAGTCCCTAAAATTGCAAATAATTATAAAAAAAATTCTCTCCCATCACTTACAGTTATAAAAACAGTATAAAAACAATCTCTAGGTTAAATAAACAGAATGTTTGTATAATTAAGACTTACGATTAAAGACATAGTCCTTAGGCTACACATGGAGCCTGTGTTTGTAACGAAAAATTTCATAAATAGTCTTTGTAATTACCTAGCGATTTCATGAAAGATCACTGAATCTAGCGATGGACATAGCAGGAAATTCAATGTGATTCCTTGATTTGGTTAAGTCAAAATATACAATAGGTCAACTAACCAACTAGTCAAATTTTCAGGTTGATCGGATCCAATTTAACAAGATGCGATAATGAAAAAAATAATAAACATAGATTTATAGTATAATAGGTAATGCGTTTACAACTTCATTATAACGGCCAAGTAATGACTTATTTTCTTTACCTTTTATATCTTTTTTAAAAAGTTAATTATGTATTATTAAATGTGTTAGTTTTTTTTGGGATAATTGGGTTTTGGACTAAAAATTTATTATATTATAAGTGATTTTTTT
The DNA here is from genome assembly GCA_026074375.1 of Tanacetum coccineum. Taxonomy (NCBI): domain Eukaryota; kingdom Viridiplantae; phylum Streptophyta; class Magnoliopsida; order Asterales; family Asteraceae; genus Tanacetum; species Tanacetum coccineum. The sequence continues at coordinate 1,402 of BQNB010101005.1, read as the reverse complement.
TTCAATTTTTTTCTAAAGTAGTTTTCAATTAATTTGTAAGAAGATTCTTTAAAAAATGTATGCATAGCTTCTAAAAGATTTCACTGTCCAAGGTGATTCCCGAGCACAGATTATGAAAAGCATAGGTCCGCCTTTGACTAAATCATATCTAAAGAATGTGTGTGTAAAGAAAAAAAATTCAAAGTAAAACATCGCGCTCCCCAACAGAGTGCGGGTGGAATATATCTTGTTGAATGGGCGATAGAAGGAGACAGAATTTCAAAGTATTATCATAGGGTTCTAAATAAAAAACGAAACCAACTTGCAATTCGTGGTATCTTGGTGGAAGGTAGATGGATCGAATCTCCTATTCTAGTAAAAGATGAGTTTCTCTCTTATTTTGCTAGTCGTTTTAATAAGCTTTTTGATTATCGTCTTCATATCGATTTGGACTTCCCGAATAAATTGAGCCTCGAACAACAAATGGTTTTGGAAATTGAGGTTACTCGAGAGGAGATCAAGAAAGCGGTTTGGGATTGTGGGGTAGATAAATCGCCTGGACCTGATGGTTTTACATTTGGCTTCTATCGTCGATATTGGACTTTTCTGGAAAATGACGTGGTAGAGGCGGTGTTATACTTCTTCAATCATGGGCAATTTCCTAAAGGTAGCAACTCATCGTTTATCACTCTAATCCCAAAGACTCAAGAGGCTAAAATGATGAAAGATTTCAGACCTATCACTTTAATTAGAAGTTTATACAAGATTATTGCCAAGATTTTGGCAAACCGTTTGGTGGTTGTTTTAGAAGACTTAGTATCCGATGTTCAATCAGCTTTTATGGCGAAACGGCAAATTCTAGATGGTCTATTCATTTTAAATGAGTTATTTCAATGGTGTAAGATGAAAAAGAAGCATACGATGATATTTAAGGTAGACTTCGAAAAGGCATATGATTCGGTTCGTTGGGATTACTTGGATGACGTTTTAAAAAGGTTATGATTTGGTGAGAAGTGATGTGGTTGGATCCAAAATTGCTTACTCTCTTTCAAAGGTTCGGTTATTGTGAATGGTAGTCCTACTAAGGAATTTCAGTTCCATAGAGGCCTAAAGCAAGGTGATCCTCTCTCGCCGTTCTTGTTTCTTTTGATCATTGAGAGTCTACATATCTCGCTATGCGGATGACGTGCGGTTTTCATGGGTCATTGGAGCGAAGCTAATATTGATACTATTCTTCGTGTGTTGGACTGTTTTTATCACGCTTCAGTTTTACGGATAAACTTGCTCAAAAGTAAACTCATGGGGATTTCGGTTTCTAGCGACAAGGTGTATTAGGCAGCAAAGAAAATTGGATGTGAAATTCTTCAAGTGCCTTTCTCGTATTTAGGTTCCAAAGTTGGCTGCCTTATGTCTCGGATTCAAT